>JAODKC010000053.1:9906290-9943405 GCA_026777985.1 Mormyrops attenuatus | reverse complement strand
CCCCCCCCCCCCCCCCCCCCCAACCCCCTCCCCGTTTTCTATCCGTCTTCCTCCCCCCTTTGCCCCCAATACTTCCACCCCCCTTCTTTGGCGGGGGGGGGGGGGGGGGGGGGTTGCACCCTTTGCCAGGCAGCATACTTCTGGCATAAACATTCATTTAGCAGTTTTATGGCCTGTATATACAACTGAACATGTTATCAGTTAAAGACCTCTGTGTTCCAGTCTAAACCAAAATTATGGACACAGTTCTGGAGTTTTGCTGGCTGAAGAAAGTGGGAAGGAAACAGAGAGGTTTACATGCCGGATAGCTATGCTGTGCATTCAACAGAATGGAATTAAATAGAATATACGATATATACTATATATATGATCATGAGTGGTAATGCAATTACTATCACATACCGGTAGAAACACAGAAAGAAACTCATGTGTGACATGCATAGAGTTTGTCAGAAAGTGCTGAGTAAGCAGCCATGGAAGCAGACCAGTGAGCCTATGATACAGGTGCACTAGCGTCCTGCTGCATTTATGATTGTGCGCTATACCGAAAGCGGTATTTACCAAAAGCCATCTGAAAAACACATACTTCTGAAACGGTATCTACAAAAATTTTTGATTAAATTATAAAGTATGACGGTTGAGAATAACGATAACTGTGTACCTATGTAATTTTTACTTACCAGTGCCGAAGAGTTTTGCTGAGAGATAGCTATTCTAGACAGCTAAATTGTTTTTGATTGGCTGTGAGCTCGACATATCAGATGGACTGTTTCAGTACCAATGACATCATTAGCGCCTTTCACATTGAAAGGGCACTCGCTGAATGAGGAAATGCTTATTCTTTTCTTGTATTTGACTAACTGCTCTGCTCTGGCTGATGTTCACCCAATTAAACCAATTAAAGAAATAACATAACAAAGAGCAGGAATAACTGCATACTTATTTACAAGGTTTATAAATAACCTTACATGGAAGTTTGGGGATAGATGTGGCTTCTTCTCCCACTATGATGATACTTTGGCAATGTGATGCTGTCTTTCAACGTGGCCCAGGCAAGCTTTCGTGTAAGTTACGTACATGCAGAACAGGTTTCTACCGTGTAAGTGGCTGAACAACACAAAGAGACGCCCACAGGAGGTGAATCATGCATGTTAGACTGCAGTGTATGCCAGGGTGTTTAAGGCCTGAACTGCAACTGCTCTTCAATTTAGCTGCTATAGTCAAGTGATCTGTGGTTTCAGTGACAATAACATGGGCCTGGAACTGTGTTAGTACCATGGAGAACTGAAATGAGGGAAGGAAATTTCGGCCCACAGAACTTCCACATTCCATTATCCCCAAGTTGCACAATTACTGCACAGATGTTGCGTAACAACAAGTCCCTGAATTTTGTCCTTACAAACAAACCAGGTCCGGAGTTCAAGCGTTCAAATGCAGAAAGCTACACTCTCTCATTCAGGTAGTGGTGGTTTGTAGGTGGACTTTATATTAGAAGATTTTTATGAATGTTGACTGAGGAAAGAATGCTAAAGGAAAAAGCCAGGATAACGCATTTATGATGACATAAACTGGACAACGTGGAAAATGTAATACCACTCATTGCCAGGAGATGGCAGCAGAGGGATCGTGTGTATTGTGAAATCAGTTCTGGAATCTTTTTTACTCTTTCCACTGTCTATGGGTGGAAATTGTTCAAGCAGTTTTTTTCTTCTGCTCATTCTCTCATACTCTGTATTGTTTTTTAAATAGCATTTTTCATTAATAATCATAGGACAATTCTGCGCTTGTGAACGGCATGGGCTTAGGTCAGGTGAGCACGCTCTATTAAGAACATGCTCTGTTCCTGTCAGCCACTGGGAGCTGTGCAGCCTGTCACAGGCCTGCTGGGAGGCAGGACAAAGATGATTGTATGTCTCATCTGTCATTTTGTTACAGATAGAATATATTCAGTTAGCAACTCAGACTAATGAAGTTTTTGGAAAACGCATGTTATATACCTTGTTCAAGGGGTAATATTTGTTTCCTGGAAATCAAATGTGAACATTTAAATCTTTCATTATCACAAGCTCTGGTGAATACACTGAGCTGCAGCCTTTGCCATTGCAGTTATGGCAAGAAATCAATTTCTTCTGGAGCTAAGGACACAGGTCCTCAGCCCATTAATGCTCATTCATGGTGAGCTGTGCTTATTGTGATGACGTGGCTTCAGCACCCAGGTGGACCGCCAGCAAGTTATTTTCGAGCTGAGTCACGTGGCTCCCTGTCCTTTGTGTGCTGTTTGTACATCTCCGTGCAGGTTGCCTTGGAAGCATTGCTTCACCCTGAAGAGGTTGGCCCATTCAGGTTCTCAGATGTTAGCTTTCAGAATATAGAATTTAAATATATTGTTTTTGTTGGATAAATATTTCATTCATGTTCTTCATCTCTACCTGTCATTCAAAGAAAGTATGCCAGCTTGTCAGTTTCTGAAGGTCACAGTTGAGGACATGGATGAGCGGGATGTCCAAGAAAGGAGAGAAGAAGAGGTGTCAGGGAAGGAGTGACTACAGACTATTCCAACTTCCTCAGTTTTCTCAGTAAAACCAAAATACTACAGAGAAGTTGGCCTTGAACAGAACTGAGGACCATGTAGGACCAGCTTTCACTGAACTTCTGCTTTTAGAACTTGATTTTTTTTGTGCCTGTCTTCCCCTCATTCTTGAAAGCTTCAGTTAGTTCCAGTAGCTGATGCTAACTGTCCTGTTTCTGCCTAGAGTCAGATTGAGTGTCAAGGCTTAACACCTGAGGAGCAAACATAACTATCTCAGTTGGTTTCAGTGGCCATTCCTCAAATGCAGCCAGGTCAAAACAATGAACCTCAGATTCTGCTGCATTAACTGGCAGCTGCTGTTAAAGGACAACTGAGCTCTCTAATCTGGATGACATGCTGGTTTCCTGGGAATAAGGGAAGAGTCTTGGATCTTGCAGGGGGAGCTGGTCATGCAGAAATACCACAGCAATTTCTAACAAGGAAATATACACTATGTTCTCCTATAATGTGTTTTGGAAATGTGATTTCGCTTCAATGCAATTGAACAGTTACCGTATAGTGCAACGTTTGCATTTATGCACGATTTCGTCTCACCAGGTGATGCCAGGCAATACCCAGCTAAACCGACCGATGTGTACATTTAAGAAACAGATGATAAATGCATACTACACATTTCTTAATTATCACTTTATATTAACTGAGTATTTAATATTTTTCTATAAAATATATCCACACTTCTTGTAATCAGACGATTAAAATGACAAAAATGGTAGTGTGGGAAAAATTGTTATAAATCCCAGCGCCTACAAGATAAACGCGAGCTGAAAGATTCTCCGGCACAGAATCTCCTACTTAGATTCAGACCCATGGGTCCACTGTCAAAGCTGTGGATCCAAAACATCTCCAACAATGAAATGACAAGCAATCCAGTAAAAATGTGTTTCATGAAAATACAGATACTCCTTCAGATGGGGTTTTATCCCAAGAAACCCACCGTAAATTGGAAATATCTGAATATGAATAGGATATGAATCATTTGAGCATTTAGTAGACGTAATGAGCTTGGGAAAAAGTGGTTTCAACACAAAAACGGACACCGTTCGATACATTGTATGTTTACGCTGGCATTTACTACAGGGACTGGAAGCGTGGCAGTTATGAATTAATTTCCACAAAAGCCCCCCAAAAAGGATCAACGTTTAGTTTATTTTTTTTTTTATTTATTTATTTTGTTCTTTTCTTGGAAAAAAACAAACAAAATCGAAAAAGTTTTCAGAAAATAATTATTGTACTGCTACAAGTATTTTTGTCATCATATGGGCCAACAGAAACAAATGTACATAAAAGTATATATATTCCCCGTTAAAATTAAGGACAGAGCAAGAAGACAGAAAGAAAAAAAATGTAACGAGTCGGTAACTTCTAGGACCTGCATGAGAAACGGGGCCATGACGGAGGGATAAGAGTTTATTATAAAGGGAATCAAAGGAGCTCTAAAAAGAAGAAGTGTCAGTTTGTGTACAAAAACCAGGAAGCTGAGGCGTACAAGTTCAGCTGGGTCAGCAGAGCTCTGCGGACTCTGCTCAGGCTCCTGGCCGGGGCTTGGACGGCATACCGCCCCCCCCCTTCTCACGGCCTGGCCCGCGTTTCAGCCGCGGTGCCCGCCCACGCCCCATCGCTAAACCTGTCCCAATCTGCTGCAAGCACCCACGTGCCTGCTGATTCACTCCGACACCGACAGGAAAGCAAGCCACTGCCCACCCGTCTTCCCAAAACGGCCATCTCTCTAACTCCACTCACCCCCCCACCCACTACCCCGGCCTATAAGCAGCAGCGACTGACAGCATCCCTGCTCAGGTCCCTCAGAATCTCCTCTGGATGAGTGCAGCCTGCCCGGAGGGCCCACCGAGCGCCCTAGGATATCCGCTGGATGAGCTTGTCCTCAGTCAGGCAGAAGAGCACATTTATGGAGAGCTCCGAGATGAAGGCTTCGCAGGCACGCCGCGTCACGCCCTTACAGCCACGCAGGTCGAGCAGCATCAGCCCGGACACACGCTTCAGGTACAGCAGACAGGCATCCGTCAGCTTATTGCAGCCTGGGGGAGGAGAGACGGGGTTAGAGTTCACAGGGTCAGTGTGAGAGCCCATGACAGGCAGAGGCAGGGCAACACACCAGCCAGGTTCATCTCGACAAGCGTGTTACGGGTGGACGAGCCCACGGCTGTCAGCAGGTTGACGGACTGGTCGGTGATGCAGTGGCAATGTGACAGGTCAAGGCGCGCCAGCAAGGGCATGTGGCGAATGAGGAGGCGCAGAGTGGAGTCACTGATCTCCAACCCCGCCAGGCGAAACGTCAGCATGTTCCTCAGCTTGCTGCGGTTATCGCAGCCTGCAGGGGGAGCCACAGGACAGAAAAAAAGGTCTCATTTTATTTTACTAAAATCACTGACAATGTCAGACTTCTCTTCTCTACTCTGGAATACTTGAAATTTGAATTTAACATACAGCACTTGAATCCAGTGATCTGGATGCACTCAAAGCCCACACAAACCTGGCGGGGTGACAAGGTCACGGATCTGCAAGTCCTTAACCCCCTGTGCCCAGCGCAAGTCCAGGGTACGGAGAAGGGGGCAGCTTGGGGAACTCAAGGCAGAGATCGAGGACCAGGAGCAGCCTGACAGCAGCAAGTCCTTCAGGCCTGAGGAAGAACCACAGAGGAGATGCAGAGCTTCCTCCCTCCCCTGGGCTTGGGGCACGGCTCGCCCCTAGCCCCCACCGCACAGGGCCCCTAGCACCCTAATATTATATCTGTATTAATATGTCTTTTATGTGAATGTGGGAATGAAACAAACTGCAGCCAATGTGCTCACCCGGCAGGCGGTTGATGAGCCAAGTGAGCTGCTTCTTTGAGGTGGAGGTCCAGGACAGGTCCAGAGAGACAGGCTGCCGCTTGATGATGCCTGACAGGGCCTGGGGGCTGATGGAGCGGCTGCGGCTCAGGTCAATGCGGGTCCACAGGCGCTTGTCGCAGCTCCTGGGGACAAACAAGACCAAAGGTGTAACATCAGGTGCACCTCCCCTACCTACAGCTTCATCCCCTCTGACAGCACAGTAAGTACATGTTAAATAAATTGGACCAAAGGAGGCAGCACGTTTCCCACATATGGTAACTCTAAGCCTCATGCCTCCACATCACCTTCACCCTGACCACACATCCACGCGGCATACACCCTTCCTCAACACGCATCCACGCGGCATACACCCTTCCTCAACACGCATCCACGCGGCATACACCCTTCCACCGGGGTCCAGATGCCAACTTTTCAGTACCATATGGATGTTTACTTACACCCACAGCTTGGTAAGCAGTTTAGTAGTTTGCCTAAAATATTAATGAGATGCGTATTGTGACACCCAAAGGTTAGTGATCTGTATAAATTCAGCATATCCTTATGTTTAATAAACATATCAGATTTTAAACTGCAAAAAGTACCACCACACCAACAACATCTTCTTACCTTATTTATCCACAATACCTCCTCTTTCAAAAGATGTTGTAGCTGTTGAACTGTTTTTTTCTTCACTGCCACTTCACTTCAGCTTATTGCTTCCACGATTTACTAAAACAATAGCATGTACGTGGCGCATTGTTAACTGAATTTATAAGGATATGCTGAATTTATACAGACTCCAGACTTTTGGGTGTCACAATACACATCTCATTAATATCTTAGACACACTACTAATCTGCTTACCAAACTGTGGGTGTAAGTAAATTTTTGTAAAGTACCGACTAGCTGGCTTCCGGACAAATGTTTCACCCATCTAAAATCATCTAAAGCCCTGGCGGTTATTGAGCAAGCACCACATAATCGCAAAGTGATCGCGACAGCCCTACATACACCCTTCCTCAACACACATCCATGTCACATCCACCTTTCCTTAAGACGCATGCACACTACTTGCATTCCATCCTTTGATCACTGCCCTGGGATGCTCTTGTGCCACTTACCACTTGTACCAGCTTTTGCAGACAGTCATGCAGACACACAGCTCTGCACGGGTCAGATAGCGGAAGACTGACACCCACACCTCCTTCTCACATCCAGGCTCGTTGCCCACATCCTTAAAGGAGGGCAAAGACAGCAGGGAGGGTGGGGAACAGGAGGTGGTGGGGGGCGAAGGAGTAGGTGAGGCTGAGGATCGGGAAGAGGAGGAGGTGGAGGCCTCATCCCCATCCAAGGCATGGGCTTCCGCTTGGTTGCGCCCTTGAGAGCGTGGGTGTCGCCCTCCACCAGGGGCCCCGCCCCCACGGCTCAGCATGAGCCCATTGCCCGCGGTGCCGTTCTTCTGCCGCAGCCGCTGCAGCGACTTGCGCTGCACATAACCCTGGCTGCTGGGTGGGGCCCTAGGCGACACCGCTGCCTCCAGCTTGGGGACAATAGCGCCAGGGTCACGCTTGGCTTTGGGTGGCCGCTGTAGCGTCACTGTCAAGTAGGAGCCATTCAGCAGGTCGTCGTTCAGGTCCGACACAAGCAGCACAGGAGGCTCGGGCTCAGAGTCTGACTGGTTTGCCTCATCTTCATCCACATCCTCATCCACTGCATCCTGCCTTCCCATGCCATCCATGCCACAGTCCTCGCTGTCCCTGTCGTCATCATCCTCATCCTCCTCTGCCTGACTGCAGCGTCTATGTGACCGCTTCCTCTTGTCTAAGGGCCCGTCTTCGCTCTCCTCCTCCTCCTCTTCCTCCTCCTCTTCCTCTACATCACGGTCATCGCTGTCACTCTCACTGTCCTCATCCTCCGTATCGCCACGCCGACGCTGGCCCCGTCCCGCTCCCCGTGGCCAAGGGCGTCCCCCCCGCTGCCTGCGACCGTCACGCACCCCCATGCCACGCCGCATCCTAAGAGAAGCACCACCGCTGTTGCGACCCACACGGGAGGCAGAGCCTCTCCATAGGCCCCGCCTACCCGGCCCAACACCCCGCAGGGAGGAGTGGTGCAAACGCGATGTAGAGCCACCCCGGGTGTGCAAGGCGAGCTTCCTACTGCTGCCAAGCCCTCCCCCACTATCGTCATCATCGTCGTCATCATCATCATCGCTGGCTGAGTCCTCATCTTTGTGACTCCCACGGCGACAGAGGAGTTTTGATGAGCGAGAGTCAAGGGCAGAGGACTTGCGCTTCTGGGATCACAGCAAAGCCCAAGTTAGAGACTGAATGCGCCAGCTTGTGATCTTAACAGCAGGAGGAATAACGGCACTCTTACCAGCTGCAGGACTTTATTTCTCTCCAACTTTATCTGCGAACACAGAAGGGGGAAAAGAAATTAACACTCCAAAGCAGCCAGAAGTCTAAAACCAGTCAAGACAATCCTCTGGGCTGATTCAGGTGACCACTGAGGGCTGCATGTTATGGTCAGGTTACGCGAGAGGGAGAGGCCTCACCCGCTTTCTGAGACGGAGCTCCAGGGCTCCGGCACGCTTCCTGTTTTGGTGGTGCAGAAGCAGCCTGTGGGAGGAAGAGGGCGCAATAGAGAGTGCAGAGAGGGGCCGCCCAGGGCGCCTGCCCCTTCCCCGGCCGCCCCCACCCTCGTCGACAGCAGCGCCCCCTATCCCCTTCTTGTTGGAGCGCTTCTCTGACGCAGGTGCAGCTGGGGAAAGAGAGCCTGCAGACGCAACGCTGTCATCGTCACTGCCGGAGGACTGGGGGGGGGGGGGGGACGTGTTAAGAGAGTAGGATCATAGGCACATTCTCAAAGACACATATACCACTGAAACCATCTATATATAAATGCATACAAGAGTATATAAATGAAATCACAGACACTAAAACGTGACAGGTCCCACCTCAGACTCTGAGTCTTTGCCCACAGCACACTTAGGACACTCCCAGCAACTGGGCAGATCCTTGTTGACGACACCCTCGCCCGGCACCTGTACACAGAGCACTTTTTACACCATCGTTCCTCTCCGCATGATGGCACAAAGAGTGAAAGTGGGCTGTGGTGTGTCACCTTCAGGCACCCGGGGTGAGCGATCTGGGCACAGTTGGAGCACTCCATGAGTGTGAGGGAAAATGGTGTGTCTTCACCAGCCTCCTGACTGCCCTCCCCACACACCTCACACACTGCAGACAAGGGCAGGCCAGGCTGAGAGAGAAAAAACAAGTGACACTCACGTACATGGTCGCCGCGTGCATGAGCAGACACAGGCAGGCAGACGCAGTTAGACGCACACTCAAATGCAGACACACTCACAGCTAGGCACTGGCGCAGCACGCAGGTCTGTTTCAGTTTGCCTGGTCCCCCAAACTTCTTCATGTCCCTGCAGAAGTTGCAGTCCCCGCACTCTGAGCGCAGGCAGGCCTCGCAACGTTTGCAGCGCACACGGCGCCGGCGCAGAACCGACATGGATGATGGAGGTTTGACGGGCCGTGGGGGGGCGAGCGTCGATGAAAGGCGAGGTCGGCCCACCACTGGAGGGGGTGGAGGGGGCTGGTACCAGGATGGCTGGGGGAGGAGAACACCACAAAAAGCCAATGAGCACCTGTGTACCGTTTCTGGATTGAATGTCGTTTTAATGTGAGTGACGGCTCACCCTCTTGGGCCACCTGACGATGGGCTTTCCAGTGTAGGACAGTTTGGGGTTGTCATTGGCATGCTCCTGGAGCAAAGTCTGAGGAAGACAGCAGGGATGATGAAGAGGAGTAAAAAGAGAGCAGCTCGGGCTGCACCACACAGTGCCATAAGCCCAAGTGGTCTCTCGTCATACCCTGATGTCGTGCAGCAGCGCAGGGGCATTGTGGATTCCAGCCGGGACACACTTCTTATGGGAAGGGAGAGATTCCAGCTTCCCCAGAAGGCTCCAGAGCCCCTCAAGCTCAAAGGGAGCGAGGTGAACTTTGGTGCCAGGCATGATGGGCGTATGAGAAGACTCGTCTTCATCCTCCTCCTCCTCCTCCTCATCTTTGATGTGACCGTTGAGAGTTTCGTCTTGGCATGATGGATCTTGCTTCAGGCCTGAGAATAAAATTGTAAGTTGTACATAGAGGTGGATGCATTCTTCATCAAGTGGGTACAAAATGTATTGTAGTCGTGCAGAGAATGGGGAGAATGGGCCATTGATAAACGAGAGAGACTTTGAAAGGACGGGGCGGGAACAGACCTATGCCCAGTGTGTGCTTCTGGAATTCAGGCGTGAGGTGCGACGTGTTGGTCAGACTGTACAGGTAGCGCTCCAGCACGTACCAACACATTTCATAGTAAAAGGGGTAGCGGAACTTGGCAGGAACCTGCGGGGCGTGAGAGTGATGTCAGGCCCGGCGCAAAACCCCACACAGAACCCAGCCAGGCAGACTGAATCAGGTAACCGCCCCAGGCATTTCTCAGAGCTGCCAGTCACACACCCACCCGTGTGCGGTCCTCAATGCCGTAGATATGCAGCTGCATGGGGATGTTGAAACTATGCAAGAAGTTGCCCCCGAACACCAAGGTGTCGTCTGGCGTATACACAGCATGGATCCAGCCTGGCACAGAGGAACAGCCATACACCCGAGCTTAGCATCACTGCAGGGCCACACACATTCAAACTAAGCTCTGCTGAAAACGAAGTAAAGAAAACTCCTTCTGTCGCTTGTAGTACATGCTGAAAAGATGTTACTTTTTAACTGTGGCTTTGCTGGGTCATTTATGTCGTATGGCAGTCAGATCAAGAATGGCCACTTCCTAAGACATGCCTGTGGAGACAATCATACCAGAGGGGATGAGGAAGGTATAACCCTGTTTGAGCTCAATCCTCTGGCAGTCGGTTGCCTTATCACCCAGGAAGATGTCACCTTGTTTCCCTGACAACACCCAATTCTCATACAATTCCAGATTCTGGGGTGTAGGTGGGATCAGCCAGAACACCTGAGGAGGGGAAAAAAGGCATCCAAAATGAGCAGAGTAAGCTTCCTGCGCTTCCACCCTTCAATTCCAGGGGGCTGTCTGCAGCACCAAGGCCTGCTCTCACCTTGCCCCCACGCAGTATGTGGTACCACACGGAGGTGCCTCCGAAGTCGATGTGGAAGTCTGTGTAGCAGCCCTGCACACTCATGAGGCAGTACCTGAGGGGAGGACACAGCACTAGTCACAGGTTAAGTGCCAGGGGAGCCGCAAGGTCACCAGACACACAGAGAGGAGGGCAGGGTAGGGGAAGAGCAGAACTGAAAAGGGCACTCACTTCTGCACTTTGGGGTACTGCATGTCAATGATAGCATTGGTGGAGTCTCTTTGACGCTCCTTCAGGTGACGGGGCCACATGTTGTCCACCCAGTCGATCATGTCCACCTGCAGAGGGTGAAAATACTGCAGTCATTCAACCAGCAGCAGCCTTTCCCTCCGGAGGTGGCAGTGTGGCCGACACTTACAGACGTGGGCCTCTTGACGAGGTTCTCCAGCTTGGTGTGGCTGAACTCCAGGCTGATGACGTTGTAGAGCTTCTCCCTCTGGGCCGGTGGGGTCTCATAGTAGCGGCGCCACTGGGCCATGGACATCTCGATGCCCTTCTGTGTGGTCACGTCCATCACGTCGATCAATCGCCGACTGCCTGCAGAGGGAGCAGAGCACCCACCAATCACAAGGGAGCAAAGGAAATAAAAGCCATGAAGACAGGATAGAAGCCAGTCAGAAAGGTGCCAAGGAAACCCTCAAGTAAGAGAAGCCAAGATGAGTGCTCCTACCTACAAACACCTTGACGTCATTGACACTGAAATCCGGGTCTGGCATCCTGTAAGGGCCAGAATGGGGATTAATGTTGCTTTGTTTGAATCCATTATCACAGAATAGTTACACAATAATGTTAATAAGCAATTAAACAATTACTGTGACAAATGCTTTGTTAAAATACAAAATATACAACAGCACAATAATTTATTTTAAAAGCCTGCAGAATAAGTTTAAAAGTCATACTTGATTCCTAGTCCATCCGGCTTTTCAAAAATGATGGGGTCCCTCAGTCCCTCTCTCTGGATGTATTCATACGAGAAGTCTGTGGGAATACACACATAATATGACCTTCCATATGTAAAGAAGGCAAAAATGGCCAAGCCCAAAACTGTATTAATGTCACTGTCAAGGTTTAAAGAATGTCGTGGCTCACCATTCATTAATAATCATTTAGAGTGAATGTTTTACTTGAAACAGAGGGGTAACTGAATGGGTGTTATAGTACCAGTAGTTCTGATTTAAATCAATCTTTGAAGAAAATGTTGGTTTATGTGATCTATTCACATTAGAGCTATGTGTATCAAAGGCTACATACTCCAACAATCATTTCTACATTTCTATTTAGGTCCACAGAATAATTAGGAATTTCAGTAAACCTTTCCCCTCCATCCTTTTGACCAAACTAGAGCTGAATCGATCGCTCTGCAATTTCTCTTCCAAGTCGAAAGTCCTCTTCCCCTCGATCTCGTCGTCTGAGATGCCGTCATCTTGGTAACGGCGTCTTGTGCCTGACCGCTGAGAACAAAAACATTAGCCTATGTGAGCATGAAACAAATATGACAAGTGGCTACAGGTCATCAAACTATTTATCAATAATCCCATAATTTAAACATACCAGTACAGATTAGCTTTACGCCAAGATGAAGGCTACATTGTATCTGAAATCACATTATACTGAGGCTGCACATTATGATCAAAGGGAAACACCGGAAAATACTACATCTTTCTACCTTTAAAATCATTGGAGACAGTACAGTCAATTCAAGCTCTCTGATGAACTTGTTTAGAGAACAAGATGGGGTAAGCCTAGAATCATGACCAAAAGGCTACATAACGTATCCACGAGATGGGAGTCAATGAAACAGACTAAGAAATCAGCTGCTCATGTCATTAAAATGGGCTACAGGTTTGTTCTATGCAAGCCCCGTACAGCAAATGCAGCGAGCAGAACCCTGCCATCAGCAGAGCAGGAGAGGGTGAACCTAAGGAAATGGGAGATCAGGCTATGAGCCCAGGAGGACCATGACATACCTGATAATCAAACAGTTAATTCTCTACATGCACAAATTCAGATACTTTTTCCACAAAATACAACTCCCTCTATCAGCCCTGGACATGTTGAGACAGCGAGACTTACAGACAAAGGTTTTGGGTTTGCCTCATACCTCAGGGCAATAGATTCAGAACAATCCCCACACACCAGAACATAAAGGTACGCCTTCATAAGCATGGCCCCGCCCACTATTCCAGTTCCTTCATATATTCATGACTCTGTTACTTTTCATATTATGGCTCTTTACAAATATGCACATCCAAAGCAGCAGATGATAATGGACCAGCATTAAACTTCAGCATAACAGCAGGCAAGCATAACATCCTATTTTTCATGCTCATTCACAGCCGAGTTTCCCAATACTCAGAGAACAATGACACTGATTACAGGAAAAAATGACTCACCAACTGGCTACAGTGGTTCCCCTAAACCTTGCAAAGCAGCGATTTTTGAAAGTGCTGCTAATCAACACCTTTTTATCCATGAAACATTTTGAATTTTGGTGATATGACAGCACTCTCTTCTCCCATTCACAGCAGAACAAACCATGCTAGTGGATAGCTTGTTAAAGTATCCAACCTGGCTAAAACAATGACTACAAGAGTAAGGGGGAACCCTTCCTTGGATTAAAACAAACTAAATTTAAATATCCCTAAACATGCGCATCAGTCCACCTCACTGCATAATGCAAGAAAAAGCGACAACACACCAGGAAGGACTGGCACAGGAAAGCCATCCCACACTGAAAGCCTTTTGAAGGACGGTACATAGCATAGTGGACCTACAAAAAAAAAAAAAGAGCTAGACCTAAGATACAGGGTCCCAAAAGACACGTACAAACACACCATTTCCTCTTATCTGCATCTACCAATGACTGCAGTTATAAGCTGCATCTTTAGGAAGCTGCAATTCTAATAGTGCTCTAAGAACCGAAGGTCATTCCTTTTAAACAGAGTCACAATACTAAGCCACAATTACAACAATAATAAAATGAAGACCCACAGGCTAACAAAGCAAATATCGGTAAAAACTGCCATTTGCTGTGCTGTAATGTCAGCTGTTTAAAGGTCAAACAGAGACACCAGCGGCAGCCTGTCCCTGCAGCCCTGCAGAGAGACACTACACACCTCGCACCTTCAGTGTCACCATTCCTTTTTTCCTCTTCATCACTCTCTCCCTGCCAACGGCTGTCACTTCTTCCCCATCCTCCATCATCGGCTCTCTGAGAAAAGCCTGTTGTCTCTCCTTGAACATCCCTTTCCTCTGCAGTGTCCCCTCCCTGCCAGCTTGCTCACTCCTCACTCCCCCCCCCTTCTATTTCCGCACCTCCGCTCACATGGCTAGCATCTCACACAGCCTCTCGGGTTTCATGCCTGTCTGCCTTTGCTTCCCTTCACTGTACAGTACTTAAGTATCTGCAATCAGCCCCCTCTCCAGCACAGACAGGGTCTCTCTCTCTCTCTGAGCCACCCCCACCATGTCCATGTTATTATCTAAGTCAATTCCCTTCTCATCCAGTGGAGGAGGATGTTTAGTCACCATCAACTTCAACTGAAACTGCCAATTACAATAAGAACATCATTTTGCATGTTTTCTTAACTGCTACATAATAATACTACTACGCTTGCTAATAATAATAATAATAATAATGATAATAATAATAACAACAACAACAACAACAATGTTTGGCGTTACTGGCATGATGGAACATCAGTGGTCAGTGGAAACATTCCCTCTGGCATGTGACCATCAATGCTCAGCACAACAGACACGAAGGGGAAACCACTGCAATTTTTTTTAGACTATTTGTTTATTTTATACAGTAATTAAGAAAAACTAAATCTTCACCAAATCTTCAGGAACAATGTCATTCACAGCCTCAATCACCCTAATGAATCCCATGCCTTTCATCTCACTTCCTGCGGCTGACTGTGTGCTAAATGCAGGGAAGATGCCTTGCAGACAAATCAGTAAAAACACAGATGTTTATATATATAAATTAGTTGTATGTATGCCTGCATTTTAACTGTTAAGTAAAACTACTTGTCCTCACCTTTTAATTGGAAAGCTAACCCAGGCACCACCTAATGATCTCTGGTGGATATTAATGAATCCTACAGTTCAACCTATTCAACCACAAAAATAACAGACATGGATGTTGTCACACTAGTGACATCAATAATATAATAAATAACTGAGTGCCTTGAAAATTTACAATTTTGTAAACACTGCATGGAAATAAATTTGTACGTGTGACAATTTATAAGGGACGCAACACTTACTATACAAACTTATCTTTGTATTAACTGTCCGTTTTGAGAATCTGGCACCGTGATCGCATTAAGAGATGGGAGCAGAAATAGTGTCACGATGTATAAATATAACGCCGCATTATAACAACGTTCACCCGCAAATAATAAAACTAAGTTTAAGTTACACATTCTTTAATAACCAACCCAATAAAGCATTCAGCTAGATCGACTCCTAAAACATCTGTACACCAACACAGAGTAGCGCACAAACTCTAGGCGCTGTATAAAGCAGGGCAGTAACGTGGGCCTAGCGTCGCGAAACCCTGCTCTGTTCTGCTATAACTTCCGTCCGACTGCCACATGTCAAGTCGGCATGGAAACACCGGCTTCTCCGATGCAACCACGGCCAACTAGTGATGCAGGTAGCCACACACACTTCTGCAGTACGTGTTGGCATGGCGATAGACTCGTCGGAGCGTCTATCGCCAATCCAACACGTCCCGGAGAATCACGAAGTGATGCGGCCGCCGGAATGCCGGGCATGACATACTTTGACAGCTACTAGAAAGCAAGGCCAACACCAGGTTCAACGGCGAATCTGTTCTGTACTCAATACTAAACTGAAATACAGTTAAATATTCATTGAAAGAGGCGCTGGGTGACTTACCAGGCGCTTGCTGTAGCGGGGACGCGCGTCCTCCATTATGAGACGACGAGTGCGAGCAGTAAGTCAGCTAAGTTATGCCCACGGCCAGGATCCAATCTGCTTTTGTGGGAAGCTCCAACTGGCTAGCTACTTTCTGTCACAGTCCGGGCGCCTCCCGACAACTTCTGGTATATGCGTGTGAAGCGACCTTAAAAGAAAGTAACTAAACAAACAAAAAAAATAATAATAGCGCGGGCGTCAGCCTGCTAACCGGCTAGCTGACTATTAACCGACGCTAACGCACATACTCGCACCTAGCACCTGATGCCTGCCGGACAGCTCAAAATTCACTTTACAATATAAAGTTCGTAACAAAATAATGGGATAACATGCAAATGTAGCTTATTTACACACAACGGTACCCTTGTTAGCCAGTTAGCTATCCTAACCAGCTAGCAAGCTAGCTACCCCGCGCTAAAAGGAATCATTGCAAAAACCAAAACAAAACGGCACTGAGAAAATAAAAGAGCTAGCTGGCTCTGGTGGCCGATAGCGTAGCCGGGTTCCGCTTATCGCTCAGGAGAAAATGTGTAAATTTCACAGCGCTCGGCCCTGACGAGCGTGGCGCCCTCGCTGTGCCGGTTCCCAGAGCGGGGGAGCCGTCCTTCCCCGCGCGCTCCTAATCACGAGCGACGGCTCGCTCCTGTCCGCGAGTCCAAGTTTAAAATTCAACGGCAAACACGGTATTCCGGAGCAACTTTCCGCCCTTTTAGTCGAATACCTTCTGCCATCTGGGACCGTAACTGTCATGGGGATGACCCGTAAAACCGCGTTTTACGTAGACCCATGTAGCTTTCCTTCAGACTATGCAATTCCAGTGTTAAAAAGAGATGTTCTTGGCGTTATTATCCGATAAAGTTAATGTGCTCCTCTACTCGCCGCCATTTTCACACCGTCACAAATACGCCGCTGATCTCCATTAGAGACCCGCCCCTTGCTGCAATATGCCCCAATTGCTAACGGTAATAGATCCGCCGGATATATTTTAATTGGTCAGTAGCAAACCCAGTCTAACAAAGAGAGGGCTGAAGGGCATTGGTAAAACGGGGTCAGCAGTGAAGCCAATCAAATGTCGTGTAGTAGTTTTGTGCATACCTTTTCCGGCTGGCTGAAATGTCTAGAACGTCATATTTGCCGAGTGCGTATAACTAGAGCTTCAGCCGTTGGATATGATAAATATTCATCGGCTCCTCACCAATCGCACTGTAAATTTAAGGCTGCTTGGAGGTCTTCGCGATTAGAGGCACTAGGTGTTTTGAACGGTCGGTCTCTTTGATCAAGCCATCTGGAGCTCTTAATTTAGGATAATGGTGACAGTGTAGTGCTGAGTGTCTGAAAGCTAACAAGCGAGGGAAGGACTGGGTGCAGGGCTGCCAGCTCGCTCGCATCTGGCGTGACACTCACGCTTTCTGACTCTCACCTACGAAATCTTACGCAAATCTGCATTATTCTATTATAAACCTAAAATTAGTTACATCAGAAGCGATCGGGTAGTTTGCAAACCCTACAGACTATTTACAACTAAATAAAGCTGTTAAATATATGTAAATGTGTGTGCAGACTCGAACTGAAATTCTCAGCTAACCAAAGTTGGCAACCCTGTCCAGGATGTATGTTGTCGTTGGTATGGAGGTTAGCGAAAGCTTTTTAAATAATTAATGGGAAAACGTTACATGTTGATAAGCAATTGAATTGACACATACATTTAACTTTTTTATTTGAAGTACAACAAAAACAAACTAAAGAAAGTGACTGCTATTCGTTCAGTAGGATAAAGAAACAGTAATATATAGTTACTGTTCTTGTGACACCACTATAAACAAAATATCCGTGAAGCTTTAACACAAGAAAAAGACTGAAATGTTGTCTCGTTATAGTGTCTTCATATTAATCAATGTATGGGTGGGTTCATAAGAACTAGCGCCATCTGCTTGCCCCCATGTATCCGTGCCTTTTTAATAGATCACAAACATTTCTTCGTAGTAGATATGGCAAAAATATCTCTAAGTATGATTTTTATCTGCATACTTTTATCGAACCTATTTCCTTGATGACGTTATTATATCCTGAGCTATTTTACTTAAAAAAAAAACATTATATGTTGATTATAACTGCAGCAATCAAAACACTTTCTGGTTGTCAAAATTCAAACAATCAATCACAAAACATTACTTCCTGCTCCAAGTACTGAACCACTTTGGAGGAAGGAGTCAAAAGGGTGACTAAGTGAGAGAGAGAGAGACACATAAGACATTTTCAACAGTAGATTTAAGAAATACTGATTGGCAGCAATCACAGGAGTCTCTCTCCAAGTGATTTTAGAGCAGTTTCTCAGTGATCTGTTAACTCCTTAAAGCCAGTTTATTTTTGGGAGACATCTATCAAGTACCTAAAAGAAAATAATTGAAACACTTTAGTTTGGATATTTAACATTTCAAGTCATAGTACAATGGAAAAACACGTAATGGTGCAGCAGTGGCCAGCATTCCTTACCTACTGTTTTCTAAGTGATGAAACTGTACAGAACAGAACTGAGGACGATAACAAGAACCACACAGCACAGCATGATCATCATCTTCTTCTGCAAATGGACAGGGAAGGAGGGGAGATGCACAGAACACATACATGTTAGTAATCCCTAGTGGGAAATTCTAAATGAATGAATAAACACATACAACAATAAAATGAAAGGAAAGCGTCCAGTGGGGTTGAAAACTGAAGGCTGACAGATTAGAGGTTCCAACACGTACCCTGCGGGCCTCAGCCTGGAACTTGGCTGCCTTTTTTGTGTCTGCCACCCCCCGCTCCACAAAGCCCACCGACTGGTCCATGTTGCTCTCGATCCTGTAGATCATGCCACCCTTAGCAAGTGTGGGTGAGAAAGTTGCAGAGAGAATTGGAGATGACGAAAACAGAGATGTGGGGATGAAGATGGTGAGTTAGACAGATAGTAGCAGACTGGAAGAAATTAGGTACAGAAGAAGGAATAGATACTGATGGGTGAGTGTCAATTCAGACAAGTTGTGTCACCCCAGTGTGTAGAACAACGCCATTCACAAGACAAGCAGACTGTGCCCAGCCTATGCTGCTGAACATCAAGCGCAAAGGATTAATACAGTACCTTAGAGCCTTCTCTCCAGAATACCCATACCTGGCACATCACTGATTTCATCCTCTTTACTTTATCCACTCTTATCCACTCCCTGCTTGGAGACTTGGTCTTATTTATTCGCTATTATACCCTGGAATAAACAGATTACTTAACGTGACACACTGACAAGTTAATAACACTTAGTGCTCTGATAAATAGGACAGCAGTGCCGCAAAACCAAAGCAGTTAATGAATGAAGACTTACCACACAGCCACATTTACCTCCGGAAGCAGTGAGCAAAGGAAATCCCAGTGGTTACTCCTGTTCTTACCAGGGAAACGATGTTCTGAAGCTCAATGAAGAGCGAATACTGACAGTGCTAAATAAAGAGTGCAAGGGCCCTAAGATGGCCCCACTGGGGCCCCCGCTTACACATTTGACCCGATGGCCTTTCCAGTTTCTGTAGGGGAAACAGACATTTACCTGGTTCTCCACCAGCATGGCAATGTCCACAAACATATCATGCAGCTCCTTGATGCTACTCTCCAGCCGCACTATGTCCTTGTGTCGGGCTTCAATCTCACTCAGTGCTTGCTGTGATATCCCCGAGCTTACGATCTGCAGACAAGCAGGCCCTGTCAATGAGTCATGTGAACTGACATACAAACGCACAGGCCTACACAGCGAAGGCAAATGACTGCTATGGTTCAAACACAGACTGGTCAGTAAGAAAGAGGACTTCACCCCAGCTGTGAAAACAGCTGCATTTCCACCTTCCAGCATTTGCTCCAGCTCGTCATCTGTTGTGGATTTGCCAGCTACGTCAGAACAGGAGAATGGATGCAGGCAGAGAGGACACTGCTATCATCATTTAAAACAGAGTCAATACAGCACATACATTCTTTCACAGTAGAAACAACAAAGAGTTCATTCAGCTCTACATTCAGCCTGGAATGTGTTAATATAGGTCCGACATTTGCCTGCAGTATGCCTTCCTAAATAGTTTATCGAATAATGATCTGAATTTCAAATCACTGGTTGGCTTCTTGCTGTGAATGTTTTGTCTTGGAGTTCTGGTAGAGATGTAGGGATGTGTATAATATTTTGTGTAAATTAGATGCTTAAGCAAATATGTAATACTTCAGTGAACAAATCAAATCTTTGACTGACTATTCACACTTGATTCATACATAAGCATTTACACATTCACATAAAGATACATATTTACATTTCTGTGCTTGTGGTGATACTTGTTTTAATCCAATTCCTGATTCCTAAACGTAAACTACTCAAAAAATAGTTGCTTAAATTGTCTTATTAGGATATCTGGGTAAATTTCTCAAAACAAGTCCCCACAAAGCAGATGCTGTACATATACATCCATACACACTACACGCATAGATGACTCACTGATCTCCAGCTGCCTCTGGATCCGTCCTTTGCTCCTCTCCCTGAAGTCGACCTGCGCCTCATTGTACTTGGTCATCACCTCCACAAACTTCCTCGACAGAACTGCATGCTAAGGGAGTGGAAGCAGAAGCCTTATTCCTGCAGCAAATCCTGGGTGACACAGTCAGCTGAGGCATAAATGGTAACGAACTGCTATACCTGAGACTTGCGTATCCGCAGGTCAGCTGATACTCGCTCCCCTGGGGATTCTAGATTTCGCTCAATACCTGTAATGTTATATCAACACACACCAGAGCCAATTAGTACAACCAGACAGCCATTGAAGCAGTAACTGCAAGTCAACACATACTTAACACAGACCATAGAAGAACACAAAGACGCATAACATATATGTACTGACTCTTCAGTTTGTTGCGAGCATTATTGGCCATTTTCTTGATGTCATTGGTGACTGCCTCCAAGTCATCTTGGGTTTCTGTAAAGAAAGACTGTATTTACATGAAAATCAAAAAACAATGAGAAGGGAAGGACAACAAGGAGGGCATCAGAGAGTCAGAGACAAAAGAAAAGTGAAGAGATTCCACAAAAAGATACAGAGAAGAAAGTAAATAGCCGGAGGTGGCTGGATGTACTCTGATCCGACGTCGGTGCAGATAGAATGATGGAGTAAAGCTTTTTGACTTCGGTCACATTCTCGTCTATCTTGTCAATGTTGCTTCGGATCTCCTCAATCTCAGAGATGGAATGAGAAAATTTGATCAGCAAGACTGCGCCCCACTGCAGGAGAAATGACTCACAAACACTGACTCATGAGAACACCTGACATACTATAGCACAGACATAGTGGAGAGTACCGGTGCACTGCCCAGGAAGGTCCTCAGCACAGACAATGAGTTACCTGAGAGAAGAACTCGTCCATAAAGGCGGCATTGTCCACAGCTACCTCAGTCTCAACTGTATCATCGGCGTCGAGTGTCTGAGTGGAGATGCCCAACACAAAGGAACATACCTGTAGGTGCTTTTATTTAATGTACATAAACTGGGTTTTATGTTCATGAGAGCACTAGAGTTCCATCCTGCAGTACCTATGGCGCCCCAGCATCACGGCACCTCTGCCTCCCTTCCTGTCCTGATAAATGTTAGCCTTTTAGCTGCATGTTTCTCCCTCAGGCTTTGAGCCCACAACAGAAAATCCTGGCTTAACTCTATCCTTAACATCTTTATTCTTTACATCAGCAGGCTTACCAATGAGAAAAGACAGTGTGGCACCAAAGCAGTGATAAGGCCAAGAATTACACTGCATTTCATTTTAACCTTCTTTGCAGCAGCCACTGGAAATGCCCACACTGCTCTCATCAGAGCATAGTCTCAGAAATGGTCCAGGGTGTAGAGGGTGTACTGTACAGTTAAGGCAGCTATACTAGTGCATGACCAAGTACTATGCACATTACAGCCATGCAGTGCATCCACAGCTACAGATGACAGACAGAAAGAATGACCCTACTGACCAAGTGGATGTGAAGTGCAGCTCTGTACATATGGACATTACATTGTTATATAAAGCATGATTTTGAAATGCAAATTTGCTGAAATGCTCCATACCAGTAAGGGCATCAGTTCACCGCATGTGTTACCCTACAAGTGTTTATTTTGCTATTCTTCTAAATTTGTTAACTTTCATGAAAAAGAATGGTCATCTGACACCCCAAAACTTTTCTAAATGTTCTGGCTCAAAAAAGCCAAGCAGTAAATGCAAAAAAAAGCTTTCAGTATTGAAGAAAACTTAGATAAAGTGCCATATGTAGGCTTATTATTATTGTACTTTATTTATGGCACTGTGCCATCGTTTTTTTCAGGTTCTTGTCTTTTGTGTGTGTGTGTGTGTGTGTGTGTGTGTGTGTGTGTGTGTGTGAATGAGCGGTCCCCATAAAGGTATGTTTACCCGACGTGTGTGTGTGCGCGTGTGTGTTACTTTGCGGAGTTTCGACCTTTTTCACCATAACCCCATTTTGCCAACATCCCCGTTGTTTATGTATCGCTAATTTGCTTAAGACGAACTTATTCAGGAACGTGACTATCCTGTTATAGGAGACCATACTGTATGTATCTCCGGGAAAAACTGCTCAGTCGATTTGTGCGGCACTGTCCAAAGCGTATCTTTTAAGAGACGCCCTGCAGCCAACTGTATGTACAGAGGACCACTTTTCCAGTGGCCCCTTCAGGATGGATAATAGTTAAGTCTAATTCTCCCAATAATACCATGAACAAGCCTCCCCACCCCCAGCTCTCCGGCTTAATACTCTTTTCTTGAGACGACAAAGAGGTGATTTAAACAGATGGCAGTTGCTTGTAAGACTTGTGCTTACAAGTCTTTACCTAGTTGTCTGGTCATTTGGGTATAAACAGCTGGCATGGAAATCATAATCAGCGCGATTAATTTTTTGTGCGCTGCATACGAGTAATTTCTATTCTTACGCGATGGGATTCGCCATTATATTCCCACGGATGAACATGGATGTACACCACTGCCTACCAAGAGGACGGCAATAATTACACAGATTGTGATTACAGCGCCTATGGATAACACAAGCACGCCTCACCAAATTCTTTTGAAATCGAAAGATGGGGGGAAAAAATCTCCTTTAGATTTGTCCACCGTGGAATTCACCCCAGCAGCAGGCGATATGAAGAGTGGGGGCCACAGGAAGCGATGACACGGACAGCGGGAGACAGCAGCAGTACGGCCCGGGTCGCACTTTACACAGTGCGCTCTCCGACGTTCTTCATATGAAACCTCAGTGACGGCCTACAATACCTAGATTCCAGAATCCCGGCTTTTGAAAAGTTGGAAAAACTTATAAAAACTTTTTGAAAACGTATTTCCTAGAGAGTACTGTTTGAAGAGAATAATCTTGGTTTACACTGGTGGCTACTGTTATCAATATAATTTCAATAAATTACTAC
The DNA here is from genome assembly GCA_026777985.1 of Mormyrops attenuatus. Lineage (NCBI taxonomy): Eukaryota > Metazoa > Chordata > Actinopteri > Osteoglossiformes > Mormyridae > Mormyrops > Mormyrops attenuatus. The sequence continues at coordinate 9,920,410 of JAODKC010000053.1, read as the reverse complement.
TTTGGTCAGGCGTATTACTGACAGTTTATCCTGCCATTTGTATTTTTCTACTTCTTTCTGTATCTATTGATCTGTAACGTTATTTGACTTCCAAAGGTATTTTCAAGCATGTAAACACTACACTTACCGCTTTCAGTTGTTCCAGTCGATCTTTCATTTTTAACGCCAACTGTAACGATTTTCAACTTTATTAAAATGCCACCGCAGTGAAAAAAACCAAAAGCCCCAATTTAAAACTTGGTAGTTGCTTAAGTCCCGAAGCTGTTGTTACCATTCGGTTTACAATAAACAATAATACTAACAAAAGTTAATTGCAATCAGTTGTTTTATCAATACATTCACCGCAGTTTTAACGCCGTTTAAAAGGCATTGAAAACACACAATATGGCTGCTGCTTTCCGAACCCGTAGTTTTGCTAAACCTATCCTCTCAAGAGGGATTACAGCGACAGTTGTGTGCAGTGACGCTAATCTCTGGCCCTATGTAATCATATTGTAAAGCCCCCACCAAGACATGCGCGCATGCTCGACATCCCCCCTTTCACCAGCAGCGTCTGTCTGGGCAGTGTGGGCTGTAAAGACCCCCTGGCCCAGAGGATAAGGCACAAGGTGGAAGTGGTCACCCGAATGCCTAGACCTAATCCGCCTGCAAACAGCTGTGAGGCACCCAGCGCGTAGAGAGCCAAGTTAATATCTGTGCATCTGCAGCTAGAACCGTGAATTTTTATTAGAAATTTGAGATGGATATTAAATGTTCTGGCACCATGGATCTTTGCCTCGCGGCCCAGAGCAGCCTGGGATACCCAGAGTGTTTTCTGCAGCAGCTCCCCTGACGTACAAACTCGCCTCCTTCACACGTCCATAGCGAAAGGAAAAAGACCTTCAGGCGGCTGCCTGGGCAAACCATTCCAGCTGGAGGCATAATCTGCACATCAAAGTTAGCACTTGTGTTGTAGCACAGTACACTTAATAAAATATGCAATAACAACACTCGTATGAGAATAAATCCCATAAGAGCACTGTGAGTCATTTGATGCAGCTTACAGTGACAGACTAAAGCTGCATGTAATATGTGCAGATACGTCGAACTACAAGAACCTGCTTAGGAATGTGTTTTGTGAAAGGCGTCACAGAAGTTCATCAAGCCCCATCATCTGGCTGTTTGGACAGAAGCATGTCTCCTTACTACCACTCACATGTTAAACTCAAAACCACAAACTGCATCCAGGCGTTTGTGCCAAAAAGTACAAACCTCTTAAAACATTCATTTTTTTTTAATGAAAGTCAAGACAAAAGACCATATTCAGACAGATTTAATTCAGACACTAAGTGCAACCATTCAGCTTCTGTATTTCAGTAAACTGATACCGAGTCCTTTGTTCCAAATGTGTCCGTCTCACAATGCATCACACGTGCACATAGCATCTCTTCAACAGGACATCATACATTCAAAAACAAATAGTAAACAAAAAAAAGCAATCGGCAATGGGGTTGTACAGTAAAAGGTTAAAGGTCAACCACAGAATCTGTGGTCACTCCTGCCACATAGAGAGGTTACGAGGTCACAGGTTAGAGGTCGTCATCTTCATCTGGGAGCGCTGTTTCAGATGCCACCTGTTGGGATCAGAAGAATTTGATTTGGGAGGTCTCCACGTCTTATCTTGACACACACCGTCTTTGGTACATTAAAGCCCTCCGCAGCCATATCACCTGAGAACGCCTTACCTTGAGATCGTGCTCGTACTGTGCAGCGAGTGAGGGGTCCATGGCCACCTCGGGGGGGGCAAGCGCCGGCATGGCAACAAACTCCAGGTTAGGGTCACCAATCAGCTTCCTGGCCAGCCACAGGAAGGGCTTCTCGAAGTTGTAGTTGCTCTTGGCGGAGATGTCATAGTACTAAGAAATTAAAGAGCAATGTCAGGAAGTGATGCCGTGTTCAAGGGCACCAAGGCTACTCAACACGCAGCTCTACCAGTGGGAAGCTAGAAAACTGGCTCTAAATAATGCCATGACAGTAGTTTTGGCCAAAACAACTAGATCGTGCTCTTGGCTTGCTTTGGGCATGCCCTTTACCTTTTTGAACAGACAGCACCATCTAGTGAGGTTATAAAATACCACAATTGTTCATGAAGTGTTTTTTCCATCCCTAAAGAGGGACAACGACCATGAGAGATGGAGTTTGGTACCTGCAGGTTCTTCTTGCGGTGGAAGACGATGCTCTTGGCCTTGACCTTCCTGTCCTTGATGTCCACCTTGTTTCCACAAAGTACAATGGGAATGTTCTCGCAGACACGCACCAGATCACGGTGCCAGTTGGGCACATTCTTGTAGGTGACCCGTGAAGTCACATCGAACATGATGATGGCACACTGAGCTGAGGAGGGAGGGTATGGGGCAGGTGTCAGCAAAACACCAGACAGACCCAAAGGAAGTGCAAAAACTGAACACCCAAAGCAGAACCAAAACATGGCAAATAAGAGGCTAGCACACCCTGTATATAGTAACCATCTCTGAGGCCTCCGAACTTCTCCTGCCCAGCTGTGTCCCAAACGTTGAACTTGATAGCCCCTCGGTTGGTGTGGAAAACCAGGGGATGTACCTCCACACCCAAGGTGGCTGCGGAAAACAAGTTTATTAGGAAGCCAGATATGCCATCTTGACTTTAGCATTAAAACTCTAGTATTATTAGATATCTAGTCTCATGTGTGGTTTTACTGTATCTATAGGTTCAGACTGGGCCCATACACAACCATCTCCAAACAAGACAAGAAGGCAGACCACTATAATGTAATGCTGCCACCTCAAAGTTGAAAGTTTAGTTTGACTGGCAGCCATTTGGCAAAGCTGTATCCCACCCAGCTGCTTATTTTCTAAAACGACTGCACTCCATCTGACCAGAGAATGGTAAGCGTCCTTCTGTAAGCCGCTCCTGATCATCCTCTCTGATGCTGTTTTCACTAAGCACACATGGCAACACTGCTCACTACAGACCCACTCCACTATGTTAAAGAAACCCATTCAAAAGGAACAAGGGCAATTCAACACATCACAATAACTAGGTTTCCCAATCCGGTCCTTGGGAACCCCCAGACGGTCCACGTTTTTGCTCCCTGCCAGACAGTCCACATTTTTTCCATAGCTGGGAGGAAACAAAAACATGGACCGTCTTAACTAGGAAAAGCGGATGGGACTGGGCATAGACAAGCCAGGGGGAACACATAGGTTACAGTACCAGGGAGAACATAACAGCCTTCATTTCTCACCAACATATTTCTTCTCAAACTCTCCTGTTAAATGTCTTTTCACAAAGGTGGTCTTCCCTGTGCCTCCATCACCTACCAGCACCAGCTAGGAGAGAGGCGAGGTTCACACACATAAGATTTTTTTAATCACACACACGTTCCCGTTCTTAAACTACTGATGAGGCATTAATATATGGTATTTCCTTCAAAGTTACAGAACAGGCTTGATCCCACTTGCACTGCAATTAGAGCTAGTGAAACCAAACAGAGAGAAAACTGATGTAATGCAAAGAGTGGATGAAACTCAACCACTGACCATAATTTTAGGTGAGAGGAGTTCATTTAGAAGGGAGTGATTGGCCTTATATTTCATAATTTAAATATGAAATTTGTACTGGGGCATAATTACTACTGCGATACCTAACTCAAACAGGCCAGACATAGTCCCGCAGGTAAGGATACCATCACGGGATCACGGATCCGCAAGAAACAGCTGTGACATTGGCTGAAACGCACCTTAAACTGGACCTGAGGTTCTCCTTCCGCCATATCTGACCTGTGGGCCTGGATCTGAGGATGTGCTGCTCATCGGAGGCAGAAGGACGGAGAGAGAGAGGGAGGGAGGGAGTTAATCGGGAAGTGTATGGAGGGGAGGCTCGCAGCGCACGAGTGAGAGGGATGGAGAGGGCGGCATGGGCACGCCGGGGCTGGCCCCGGACACTGCTGCCAGCCGATTATTCTGGTAACTTCCACCTACACGTGCAGTAAATTTAGCCGCTTATAGCCCGCGTAGCCAGAACACGGCAGACTGGGTTCCAACCAAACGACGCCCGGCGCGGTTAACGGCAAAGCCCGGGAGACGGTGTGATTCATCCGGGAAGCGCTTCGTGTTTATAGGAGCGGAAGCGCTCCACTCGCCGCCGCAGTAACGCACCCTGCAGGCAGCGCTCCCCGGACGGCTCCCTGCAGGGCTAGGTGGGCAAGGAGCGGCGCCCCGGGCTGCAGGGAGGAAGCCATGCGGACATGTTCGGGAGTAAGCAGCCAGGGTCAGCTCTAGTGCGCAGGGCAGCTCGCTAACTCGGAACAAGCGCGAAACTTTTCACGGCCGCACATACGGATCTCAACGCGATTAGCTTTCCCGGTAGCAGAAGGCTGTAGAAGCTGTAAACGGCGCATATTGCTAATTAACTCCAGTGCAGTAAGTAAAATGTGTAAATAAGAGCGCTGCAGACATACCCGGTGCTGAGACGAATGGGGAAAAGAGTAAATGGCGCCGCCCAACGCAGCCTCACGGCGGCTTTGTGACGCAGACCGCCCTCGTCACATGACCGGTGAACTGGCGCGCCGCGCCCCGCTCGCCGAATCTGGGGTGCGTTTCCAAAAATCTCCCAATAGCAACTTACGCAGGCGGACCTATTCCGTTTCATGCTTTCAACTATGGTGTATTAATTCTGGGTAACGCCCCCCTGTTCGCGTGCGATTTTACCCGGTCATTTATTAGGCTAACGACGGAGGGTTGTACAAACCATACAGATCCGTACGCGGTTTGCCGATAAATGGAAACTTGGAAAAAAAATGAAAACGTTTGATCGAATGAAAATAGCTGTCTAATATGTGGCCTCAACGCCACTGACCTGGGACTACGTGTCTGGCGGCCTTAAATGGCGCTGATTCGTCTCGAGAAATAGTTCATACAGTAGGACTGGACTTTAGGATACAGAGACAAATAACTGACAAAGCAGTGAGATATACAGACAACGCTGAGATGTTATGGAGTCTGAAGTTACTTTGTTTCACATCAGTCTGCTTTTGTTGTGCTCATTTTAGCAAAATTTTTATACGTAGATGTGCAGTTATCAAACCCCACCATTGTCTGTATTTTAAAAGGAATGTTTCTCATTTGGTAATACTTTAAAATGTATGAGAAGCAAAAACTGTTAAACTCTTTGAATACATTGAAAAGTACAACTTACTTTAGATAACATCACCCCTGGATTATATTGTATTCATATACTTTGTTATTATGTTTATATGTACATGTGCGGATATTTCTGTATATGCATGCACATCTTCTCCGAACACGCAGGCATCACGTGATCCACGCTTGTCGGTTTGTTCTGTTATAGTAAGGTTACACATTGCCAATTCCTGCTTTAACTCGGAATCTCTTATCGCAGATACAGACGAGTTATCGTCATATCGCCCACCGCTTTGCCGATATGTCGTATGTGAAGGCGCGTCAGAAAGAAATGGAAGCCTGCCAGGAGAAATTAAATTGCAATGCCAAGCAACGGTATTTGGACTAACTAATAACGATAAATAACAGATCCATAAGACGTAGCTCAAGACTGGATTACAGAACCCGATGCATTACCTCCACTCATATACCAGGACATTGTAAATTGTCCGTTTTTGGACTGAGTGCATTCAGTTTGCGTGAGTGTTTTTAAGATTATTAAAAATATTTTTACATGTAGTTCCTCAGGTTAGTTTTGGGCTTGTGACCAAATAGAAGCTTCAGTTAAGGTTAATGTGCATGGCATGTGATCTCACAAAGGATCCCTGTACTTAAAGAAAAGTCATTTAAAGTCTATTATGCTCTTAAAGCAGTAAGTTCATTGAAAAGTCAAAATAAATGCATTTTTACTCGTGTGCTGTGGTCTGGATTTATTTTCTTGTAGTTCCATATTGTCTGGATAACATGAGCCATGGATTCAACAGTAATTATCCTACTAGTCAAATAGCTTTTTTTAAATTGGGGGATACAAATTTTCAGGTACCCAATTACATGACCTCTGTTTTGTTCAGCCTCTGACATACAGCTAATGTGACTGAGCATCAGCAACACAGTATGGCACTACTATCATGGACAGGGCTACAGCAGCACGTTTCTAACTGTTCATTTAGTGTCACCAATGACACTCAATGGTTTCAATGGTTTTTCTACTACACCACCTTGATGACCGTAATACTGGCTAATTCCAGCTAATCTGTGCAATGCTGACAAAATTCAAAACCTTAAGATTGTTACCCAGAAGGGGAAAGATAGCTTCACAGCAGTGTCACACTGTAGAACACAAAGCTTTAATTCCTTCTTCAGCAATTCCATAAACCTTCACAATTAATCTCTGTAGATTTCTCTAAATGCTGCATTTCCGGAGGACTGGTGAGACACATTGATGGGTACAGGTGTTACGAGATCACAGACACCATTACACCTGTACAGTACGAAGATAAGAACACTGCAGTATTAGCCTGCCAGGCTCTGCCATCAAATAATCCGTATGTAATGTATGTCTCCACACTCAAGATATAAAACAGTTTAAGTATTTATTGATTTTTAATAGGTTGGTCTGTAACTCAGTGCTATCTGTCGGCCAGTGTGAAGGCATGGGCTGATGTATCTGTGGAAGTGCAGCCACCATCAGCAAGCAGACTGGCCAGTCCGTCCACAGAGTCTTGGTTGCTTCTGGTGGGTGAACCAGGCGATTTATCTGTACAGGTAGTCAGCCTGTATGTTAGCCGCAATCTCCACCTCCCACTTGTCTCCATTGTTGAGAAGCTTTTCCTTATTGTACAGCAGCTCCTCGTGGGTTTCTGTGGAGAACTCAAAGTTGGGGCCCTGGAAAAAGACATTGGATGACTTTCAGCCAGGTGTTTAAGTCACATGCAAATCACAGAAAAGAGGATGAAAAAAGCAGTAGTGCCAGGTGGCCCTTGCTCGTGACAGCCATGAAGGTTGCCGGTTAGCACCTCGACGATGGCGTCTACAGGACAGGCCTCCTGGCAGAAGCCGCAGTAGATGCACTTGGTCATGTCGATGTCATAGCGGGTGGTCCGCCGGCTGCCGTCGGCACGGGGCTCTGCCTCGATAGTGATGGCCTGGAGGAGGGAAGACACTGCAGCTCAATTAGGGGTCAATGCCAAGCAGAAAAGGATCTCAGCTCTTTGTGGTCCAAAGAAACCAACAGTTACATCAAAAGCAAAATTAAGAGCCAAAAAAAATGTACCACTGCAGAGCTATAGCATGACAGGCAACACTTTTTCGTATTTCAGGAAATGCTTGGGCGTGAATTCACCTGGGCGGGACAGATGGCCTCACAGAGCTTACAGGCAATGCAGCGCTCCTCCCCAGATGGGTACCTGCGCAGAGCATGTTCCCCGCGGAAACGAGGGGAGAGGGGACCCTTCTCAAATGGATAGTTGATGGTGGCTGGCTCCCTGAACAGGTAACTCATGGTCATCCCCAAACCTGAAGGAAGAGGAGGTTCTGGTTCATGTCACTGCAGAACCAGCATTGAATCTGGAACTGATGTGATTTGTTTTTGGTTTTTTATCCATGTTCTCGTTGACAAATTCTCCATGAGCACTGTACATCTACACGTGTTCTGTTCCACTATAATATGATTATTGAGCTGAACATTTTATAGCAAGCATGTGGCTTTACACCTCCTGCCTCGGTGTGTGTATGTAAATTTGCTTCATAGCATCCCACAGGCCAAAAACATGCAGACGGATGACTGACGTTTGAATATACTGGCATCCTGTCCAGGGGCTCCCCTGCCCTGTGCTTCCCGGAAAAGGCATCCGGGTCACCGCAAAACTGATTATGGATGGATGGATGGGCAGGCAGTAGGACTCAATGTCGTTAACGTGGATGTGGCACACAGTTGGCACAAGGGTAGCAGTTTGATAAAGCTCACCCCTGAAGAGTTCAGTCCACAGCAGGGTCTGGGCAGCCCGGTCAGTGATAGACTTCATATCTGTGGGCAGCTCCTGGGCATTCACATACTCTGTGTGTGTGGGTGGGGGGTGAGAATTAGTTATTGCACACCACAGAGCACACTGTCGAAAACACCACAGTCTGGAGCTAGGCAACAAAGAGTTTCATTGCAACTACTGTACTCAGTATTACTGTGTATGTGACAAATAAAACTTTGACACATCATTCTGGTGTGCAAGGAACAGATATTAACTGGAGGAAGGGACAGAACGTTTTTGCGATTAACTGGAAGACAAGACCTGGGTGGCCACCTTCAGCTTGTGTAGATTAATAAAGTCTGAACGGGAGCAGAGAGGCCGTTTCTAACAAAATGAGCAGGAATTGGAATCAAAGCCAAAGACGGGTCAGCACATGCCTCAATAAAGCAGCACCATGCACAGAGTGTCCATAAAGCTGTATACATATAGGAACTCAATCAGACACACAACAGCTAAATTAGGCATTTGGAAGCTGTGAGACCATACCAGACAGTTTTGTGAACTCAATCTGGGATAGTTAATAAATGTATATATCTTATATACATATACACCCTGCCATGTGAGGCTGAGAATCTGAGCCAGATTCATTCATATACAGCCTTGACAGACCTCTGCGCTAGACACTCCCACGGTAATCTGAATGTGATACTTACTGTATCCCCCTTTTGGCACGCTGACGCTGAACGGACGCACTACAGTGGAGCAGGCCGAGAAATTCCCTGGTCAGAATGAAGACGTGGTACAGGTTAAGGCTGTAGCAGTGCTCTTTGTCACGTCTACAGTAAACACTGAAGCCCCATAGGAACCCCCCCCCCCCACCAAGACAAGAGACTGATGGGCTTCCAGAGCAGATACGCAGGCTTCTGCAGGTCCTACCTGGCCTGGAAATGGAGTACAGTAGGCGCAGTGCTGAAGACATCACGGCCTGGGTCTGTTAAAAAGACAGACGTCTGGGGGCGGGGCAAGTTGAGGCGACAGTCATCTCAACATTCCACTGACTGCGATACACTATTATTGTTTCTCAGCAAATACTTTAATCCTACCCATTTTTTTTTGCCAACTTTGGTCAACTGGCTGGAGTGAGATATTCAATTCGAGACAAGTCTGCACACTCATGTACATGCATGTAACGGTTTTACTACCTTTAAATGGTCCGTATAGTTTACAAACAACCCCAACGCTTTTCACGTAGCTAATTTTAGGTTTATAATGGAATAATATAGATTTGCTGTAATATTTCTTGCGTGAGTGTTTGAAAGCGTGAGCGCCAGATGCGTTAGAGTTAGCAACCTTGGATGACAGGTAAAACTTTGCATTCACATCTGCAATTACCATGCAGATTAATTCCGGCTTATTCAGAAAGTAAAGCATTTTCAGATGTTGTCACATGAACATCCCCATCTTTACTGCACTGGTCTGAAACACGGCGAAGTAGTGGCTGTATGATTCCTCAAGGACTTTCAATGACAGCGTGCTGTACGATAAACGTAAACCGCTCGGAAACTTTCAAACCAAAATTATGGAAGACAACAATGAATAATGTATTATTTAATAAACAACCTAAAGCTAAGTATGTTTCAAACTTACGATGTTCTCTCTACTCGCCCTTCTCAGTCTGGAAACCAACCGACACCGGAAACGTTGGATCAGAGCGCCGGAAGTGTGGCATATGGGCGACAGGGAGGACCTCCGCGCCATTTTGAATGTGTCCGCTATGGAGGCACGCCCATTGAGGTTATGATTATTTGTGTACAAGCCTGATAATCTTTGTTTAGGCCAGGGGTAGGCAAGTCCTGGGGGGTATTCCAGAAAGCGAGTTTAGCGCGGTACGCAGAGTTAAAATTTTGAACCAGATCACTTTCCGTTTCATAAACCGAGATTGACTGAGCGTCAGGCAATCAGTGTGGTAACGAAAGATGGGAATTTAACCTACTCGACAACAGAACTCTTTGCACTTTGGTTTGGCGTGCCGCGGTCGAAATAGAAGCGGATTCTTCTCCGGTTCCATGATTTATCCAATAGCTTAATGTTCCCCTGGGGTCAATAAAGATTAACTTCATTCTGTTTAAATGTATCCTATTTATTTGAACACCCGTTTGCAGCTTCTCATTTGAAACCTTTCACACCCTGTCCTCCGTCTATTTTCCTATAATACTGGAGATGCCGAACACACTGGCAGAGCAACAGCATGTCGGGTTATCCACAAAATATATATGTTTAGCACTCAAAATTTTACTGCATAATTTTCTTTTTTTCCATACATAAACCTCAGAGAATATTTAAATGACTGTCAAATTCACTGAAAGAGATGGAAAGCTTATAGCAAAGTATATTATTGTCATTTATTACAGAAGTGTTTATCAGTGTCGGCACTGGATGATTTATCACAATGATTAAATTGCCTAAATTTTGCAGGACTAACCAATACCACTGACACACCCATCACTGTAATAAAGTAGTAAATAAAGTATGTTATGTGAACAGGCAACCTTCACACAGCACTGATGTTCGGTAGTGTCAGAACACTTTGTTCCAATTCAAAGCTTTTTTTCCCAATGTGTTGTAACTTACTGGGGCCTACCTGTGTCCACTGTCAAGATCACACAAATGATATTCAGTGTCCAAGTAAAATGATCAGGCTCTGCGCAGGGACATCAGTGCAAATAACCATTTTTCTTAGTGATCACATACAAACTTCTTAGTCATTTCGCAGAATCATCCATCTTTTGACAACCACAAAATTCCCTTTTAATTGCTATTGTAGCACTTCAATTACTCAGTTAGTTATAATAATAATAATAGTGCTGTGATTATTCTGGGAAGGCTGTCCACAAGGTTTAGGAGTGCGTTTATGGAAATTTTTGACCAATCTTCCAGGAGAGTATTTGTGAGGTCAGGCATTGATGTAGGATGAGAAGGCCTGGCTTGCGATCCCTGTTCTAATTCATCCCAAAGGTGTTCTTTCGGGTTGAGGTCAGGGCTCTGTGCAGGCCAGTCAAGTTCCTCCACACCAGACTCACTCATCCATGTCCTTATGAACCTTGCTTTGTGCTCCGGTGCGCAGTCATGTTGGAACAGGAAGGGGCAATCCCCAAACTGATTCCGCAAAGTTGGGAGCATGAAATTGTCCAAAATGGCTTCGAATGCCGCAGAATTAAGAGCTCCTCTCACTGGAACTAAGGGGCCAAGCTCAACCCCTGAAAAACAACCCCACACCATAATCCCCCCTCCAACAAACTTTACACTTGGCACAATACAGTCAGGCAAGTACCGTTCTCCAGGCAACTGCCAAACCCAGACTTATCCATCAGATTGCCAGGCAGAGAAGCGTGACTCATCACTCCAAAGAACACATCTCCACTGCTCTAGAGTCCAGTGGCGGTGCGCTTTGCACCATTGCATCAACGTTTTGCATTGCACTTGGCGATCTAAGGCTTGGATGCAGCTGCTCGGCCATGGAAACCCATTCCATGAATTTCTCTACAGAATGTTCTTGAGCTAATCTGAAGGCCAAATGAAGTTTGGAGGTCTGCAGCGATTGACTCTGCAGACAGTTGGCGACTTCCGCACACTGTGCGCCTCAGCACGCGTTGTCCTTGCTCTGTGATTTTACATGGCCTGCTACTTCGTGGCTGAGTTGCTGTTGTTCCCAACTGCTTCCACTTTTTTATAATACCATTAACAGTTGACCGTGGAATATTTAGTAGTGAGCAAATTTCACGAATGGACTTATTGCACAGGTAGCATCCTATCACGGTACCACGCTTGAATTCACTGAGCTCCTGAGAGCGACCCATTCTTTTGCAAATGCTTGTAGAAGCAGTCTGCATGTCTAGGTGCTTGATTTTATACACATGTAGCGATGGAAGTGATTGGAACACCTGAATCTCCTGGTCCAAAATACACACATATGTGTGTGTGTGTATAAAATATGTGCGCAAAATGCCAAAAGCGAGAGAAACAGAGAACTCCTAAGGAGCCTGCGTAGTCCCCAAAAAATGCACAAGATTTGTACCCTCACTTTTGGCATTTTAGACAGCCAATTATACCCTTGCCAATCATGGTTTCAAGTGTCGATATATGCAGCCTAGTCCATGGGAGTGCGCAGATAAACGTATCCATTATTAGGTGATTCTGAATGAGTCCTTTAGTCTTGGATGTATTACACCATGTACAAGGAACACCCCTTGGTCAGGAACACTTTTGTTCTGTAGCACAAGTTAGCATGGTGATTTATCCTGCTAAGAAGAAAATCAGCGTTATGATATGGAAAAGCCAGAGTTACCACTACTTATTCTCAAAGTTCTGGCTTAGCATGGAATCCTCTTTCATGATATAGGACCCTGATTTAGGCATTAAAGGGTATTTCGCATTTACACTGTGGCACCAGTCAGTAGTGACGTGTCTGATGTCTTGTTTGCATTTGCTGAGTAGGACACAATTAATTCATCTGTTCAAGTGTGTATAATCAATTCCAACTTGCTATCCCCACAGGAGAGAAATACACACAATTATTTTTCACATGTCCTTTAAAAATTAATTTCAAAAGTTGCCTATTGTGTACCTGTCTTCCCAGTTTCTATTTGCTGTAGCCCGTTTAAGCTTATTCATTCATTAATCATAACCAGGCATTGATGAATAGGATATGCTCTGAAACAAAACTAGAGAGTATTAATTAGAGGTCGATGGCGGTGACGTCAGTTGCTTTGATATTATAAGTAACCACGGCATCTGCCTTCATGATGTGTGGACAGAACTGCGATATTTCTGGCTGAAGACCCGTGGAGTGTTATGATTATCGTGGTTTTTCTGCACGTAGGCGAATAAAGTGAGTTACATTGTTACATTCAGTGATAGTATAGCAATGAAGATGACACAGATATATATTGGAATTGCTTGTCCTTAAGGATTTTAAGGTATATGTGCCATTGCACTTTTTAGCTTCATTATTGTTGATGTGCTCGATATATTTTAAAGTACGAATTATTTAATTGATTGGGTTTTGTGTTAATGATGGTAATTTGGAAAGTTTAATATACCTCTTTATATGAATAATGCATGTACTTTGCTATAAGCTTTCCTTTTCTTTCAGTGAATTTGTCAGCAAACATCTCAGACCTGGAACTGACGCGGGGGTTCATTGCGAAGAAGTCCATACTAGCAGCAGTTCTTGGTGTGGAAATGATGCTTGGTATTGCTGGAAATACCCTGATCCTGATCACCAAAATTAAGGTAGAGGTTGCTCCTTCATCATTGAGTTTTTCAGGTTTTATCCATGTACATTTAATTTAAGAATGAGTATTGCATATTTTTTTATTTAGTAGATTTGTTTATGTATCAGGAGCTCGTGGGGTGTATGAATGAGTGGATGCATTGAGCCAGACTATTTAATATTACATTTAGGACATTTGACACAAAAGTCCATAAAGTAATTTTCAAGATAAAATATTCATAAATGGGAAGCTGACTTTTTAAATGCCAGGAGTCCTGAATCAAGAACTGGGAAAGGCTGATTGGTCCAGAACACCTGTATAACATTTTAATGACTGTGTCCCAATTAAATGGAAATCAGGAAAAGTGGCCTTTTCTTAGAAATGCAGCTTTGCAGATCTATAAGTAGATGCTCTGCGGATGGGGCTGAGCACCTGCCCCAAGGCTCTCGTTTGAACCCTCTCAGGCAAAGCCACTTTTACCCATTAACGCACCCACTACCAGCCATGGTAACTCCCTTTGAAAATGCCCCCATGAACCCTCTCACTCACTCCCCGCTAATACCCTCACTCACCCCGTACCGCCCCTGTTAACCCCTTGCTTACTTCCCCACTAACCCCCTCAATGAACCCCCGCAAACTCCCATTGCTAATGCCCCCCGCTAACCCCCTTATTCACTCCCCTGCTGACTCCCATTACTAACTTCCACTGCTAACTCCCTCACTAACTCTCTGTCACCCCTTTCTGTCAGGGAAGGGGTCAGTTTAAGAGTCTGTACTGGGTCTCCGTAGTCAGCCTGTCACTTTCGCCGGGGGGGTCGGCCCCCGGCCGGCCCGGGGGGGGGGCCGTGGGGGTGGCGGGGGGGGTGGGGGGCCTGGGGGGGGGGGGGGGGGCGGGGGGGGGGGGG
>JAODKC010000053.1:9880022-9890897 GCA_026777985.1 Mormyrops attenuatus | reverse complement strand
TCCCTGCTTGTACCGATCCAGTGAAGTACAGAATGATTATCTTTACCAATAAGTTCTGTCTGGAACATGCATCACGCCCTGACCCTGCTGGTAGCGATCCAGTAAGGTACAGAATGATTATCTGTACCAACAAGTTCTGTCTGGAACATGCATCACGCCCTATCCCTGCTGGTATCGATCCAGTAAAGTACAGAATGATTATCTGTACCAATGAGTTCTGTCTGGAACATGCATCACACCCGATCCCCGTGGTACTGACCCGATAAAATAAGTAATAATGAGGAGCTGGACGACCCGGTTAATGATGCCGATGGTCCAGCTCTTCACCACCACTGACTTTGTGGTCTCGTAGGTGAAGAAGTCTGTGATACAGCCCATCATCTTGACTCTGTTGGGCTGCCCGACACACCGGAGATTCTGGAGCGGGATCCTGAGTCCCTGCACGTGAAGTTTCAGTCGACGTCTCTAAGTTTCAGCATTCTCTAAGTTCCTTTATTTTATTTGATGTTTTCACAATCTTGCGTCTTGAGCCTGGTAATCCACACCTTTCTTTGTCCCAGACGTTGCTTTGCAACTTTTAGTCTCATCGCTCACCCCCTCTCTCCCCTTCTCTCATCCCCGCACACTCCCTCCATACACACACAAACACACACAGACGCACCCACACAAACATGCACACACACACAAACATGCACATACCCATTCCTGCTGGGCTTGAAATGCATACACCCCCCACCCATTTACCACAGTCATGATCCTGGGGGGTTGGAGGGGACACATTACAGGCAATTTAGATACATCAGTCAGCCTAGCTACTGGTGAGAGCCAAACAAACAGGTCCTGCCTTGTACATAGTCAGTTTATGCACATGAATTTATTTTTAAAAGAATGGCTCTGTTTATTAATTATGTCATCTATTTATGTTGACCTTGCTCTTCAATACATTTTAATGGTCAAATGCAGGCTGGTCTAGTGCTGTTACTGTATGTCAATATGAAAGAGCAATTTGAAAGTGCTTTATTTTTACTTTCCACATTCACTCTCACAGTGTTTCCACTATTTAGAGGCCAGTGAGTGGTGTGTCAGTCCTGCTGCTTATCATCATACATCCCAGAGAAACAGAGAGAAGAGCAGTCTCTGTGACGGCGTTGTCCATGATGATGAGGATGATAACCAAGAGAGTCTAGCGTTTCTGTACCTCTGTAATGAGATTTCTGTGTAACAGGAGGCCCAAAGCAAGACATCATATGAGAACGAGGAAATGGACTTACACAAATAAAAATTCTTTACGGAGACAATCCAATTACATGAAAATTGGACTTAGTGATGAAAGGATCAGGATCAGATTATTTTAAATGGATATGAGGCAAAACTGGTGAGTATTGGAAGTGAAAGGGAACTGTTTCAAAAGTGTCCTTGAAAAGTAGCGGGGAGATTCGCAATGTTGTAGCCCATAAGAGATGGCTATTCCACGCTGGTTGTGGAGATCTATCCATCCATTTTCTGTCCTGTGCAGGGTTACGGGGGTCTGGAGCCCATCCCAGAAGCTATGGGCGCAAAGCAGGGAATAACCCAGGATGGGGCACCAACCCATTGCAGAACACACGCACCATTCACACCTGTGGACAATTTGGTAACTCCAATTCACCTTAGGACATTTTTGGACTGTGGGGGGAAACCGGAATACCTGGAGAAAACTCCATGATGACGCGAAGAGAAATCTTAATAATAGTTTGTGTGGTAACATCTATGATTTTTTTTATAAACCATATGATGAAGGACTTCAAACACACAGGAGTCTCTAACACAAAACATGCAAGTGCTAAATAACAAAACTGAAGCAGTAGCCAAGCCACAGAGAATAACCACTAATCCACTATGAAGAGGTGGGAAAGGGGACAAAGTACAGTAACATGGATATTAAATGTCAAGAGATGATTGATAAAATGTAGAAAACAGCACTGAAAGCCAGTGTTAATGCATTCTGAGAGCACTACTGCAGATGACCGCCTGATGCTATTAGTGTAATTCAGTAAAAGGCGCTGGAAAGTGCCTTACACATATTCCCAGCCAACATGGCTAAACACTTTAAAGCTTCCTTTTTAAAGGCTCCTAAATTGGTTGTGTCTACTCTGGAGATATGAAGTCATCTGAATAGGCATGCTTTGCCCTTTTGTGTGTTCCAAGTTAGCCCTCTTCCTGTTCTTCCTTCACTTACAAACCACGAATAATACACCACACCAGCCCAACTTGCCAATCAATGACTTGGAGCACAGCTCAAGCTCCTCTGGTGCAAAGAAATCAATGACTTCTGCCAGTTGTGACAAGAAAAGCATCCTGCCTCCAATTTTACAAGTATAATGCACTGAGGCACAGGAAGCCACAGTGGATCACTATCTGAGTTTTTCTCGATTGCTTCGGAGCATTTCTCACATGACAATAAACATTTGCAAAACAATAAGTGTAATCCCCACACCATGATGTCACTTCATTTCTCATTGCTTCATAAACAAATTCCCAAATGTTTTAGTACATATACGCAAATAGTTTTTTACAGTTGTCATAATTTGGCTGAATTTTCAGTTGCTTTAGTTTTGTTGGTCAAAATAGATTATGTAGTTTCCCACTGTAATAATTCTAGATCCAAAACTATATATGTATGTGAACATCATGTTAGCCACCACACGCAAAACCTTTAACACAACAATATCATATCACTGTAGTTTATGGAATATATGTTTAAATCATTTTGAGCACCTGGTAACTGTTTAGCATGGGGTAATGATCACTTACATATATTGTTTTCGGTGTAAAATTATTACGTTAGGAAACTACATAATCTATTTTTACCAACAAGACTAAAGCAACTGAAAATTGTGCCAAATGATAATTTTACAAAACCATTGAAGTAAAACGTTTAGAACTTTGAAGCAATGAGAAACGATGTTCTGCTGTGCATAAGTGACATTACGGTGTGGGGGTTACACTTGTGGTTTTGCAAACGTTAATTGTCATTTGAGAAATAAAATGAAATAAGCACCACAACTGTGGACCATGTACAGTCAAAGTAAAAAGTATGTGAACCCCTTGGAATTTTGTGGTTTTCTGCATGAATTGGTCATAAAAAGTGATCCGATCTTCATCTAAGTCACAGGTACTGATATACACAATGAGCTTAAGCCAATAACACACAAGAAGTTCTACTCTTTCATGTCTTTATTATACAAAACATTCAGCATTCACAGTGGTAGTGGAAAAATTAAGTGAACCCTTAGGTTTAATAACTGGGTGACCCTCCTTTGGTAGCAATGAGCTCAACCAGGCGCTTCCTGTAACTGCAGATCAGACCTGCACATCATGTGGGGGGAATTTTAGCCCATTCTTCCATCAAGAACTGCTTTAACACTTCCATATTCTTTGGTTGTCTTCTGTGTATTGCTCTCTTCATTCCACAGTCATTCCACAGCATCTCAATAGGATTAAGATCGGGGCTCTGACTGGGCCACTCCAAAAGGCGGATTTTGTTCCTCTGAAGCCATTGTACATTGGATTTGCTGCGATGTTTAGTTTCATGACTCCACAAAACATTTTCCCAACATCGTTGTGGAGTGTCCAAGTGCTCCTTCGCAAACTTCAAATATCCTCTGAAAATCGGCGTGTCTTTAGTTATAGGACACTGTGTTTGTACAATATTGTGACTTGAAGATAAAACTATGTTTTATATGGGATTTAGTTATGAATATAGAAAATTCCAAGGGGTTCACATACTTTGACTGTATTTAATCAAGGCCTTACAATGGCCGAGGCTGCAGCTGAATGGTGGGAGAACAACTGTGTCCTAAATCATTCAAACATTTCATTGAGACAACAGGTATGCAATGCTTCATGTTACAGTATTCCACTTGCATTTTTAGTATACAGTACATATACTTTATACAGCTACATACTGTACATATGCTATTGCACACACATACATTATCATAGATACTTTATTGATCCCCGTGGGGAAATTCTCTGTTTACACTTCTCTCAACTTGCTCTTTGCAGAGTAAGTTGTCCGCGAAGGGCTGCCACCTGTAGCGGCGGCCAGGGAGCTGGGGGTTAAGGGCCTTGCTCAAGGACCCGCAGACGTGCTGAGGCTGGGTCTCAACTGGTGACCTTCTGATTACAGGCACACAGGCTTAGGCCACTGAGCCACACACTGACCCCAGGTATACACACTTACAGTGTGTGTGTGCGTGTGTATATATATATGCATGCATGTGTATATATGTGTACAATATGTGGGTTTGTGTGTCACAGTATATGTACAGTATGTGTAATTTTGTACCTTTGAAGCTGATAAATGGTACCGAATATATATGGTAATAAAGATAAAGTACAACCTTGTGCATTTTCAATCACTGTCATTAAAAACGTGGCATTGTTCTCCACGACCATGATATGGAATAGCCATGGTTTACACCATAAAATCCTTATTGAGTGCACTGTTATAAGCATGTTGACTATCTTGTTTGTGAACAATGACTTAGTTGTCATTCTGACGGCACTGACAAGTTCCTTGACATAAATATTTATTTTTGAGGGCTTTTGCAGGTAATCCATCATGCGGTGCTGTCTGTACGAATTGTTTTGATAAATTCACTTACTGTTTTGTAAATGTTAAGAATGATTCGAGAAATGTACCGAAGTGACTGAGGAAAAACTTTAAAAGAAATAAACATTATTATTCTGTATAAACGTTTAAAAATCATCATCGAAAAAGAACCTAATGGGCCTTTAAGAAGGGCGTGGTCCGACAACGTCACGCCGCGGTCACTTCCGCGTGAAGTCGGTTCCGGTTCGTTTCGGTCCGTGCAGAATCGCGGAGAGGCCCGAGCGACCCGAAGGTGCGGCGGAGCTCCGGTTTTGTTTTCTGTTTTATAACGCACACATGCCGACGCAGCTGCAACCGATGTTAGTGCAGCTGGCTCTGAATTCGCATGTGCTGCTTAATGCGGTTTTTTGTATTAATGTCTCGTAAATAAACAAAAAAAAAAAACCTGCAACGTAAAACCAAAACAAAACCGGAAGGAAAATCGCGTCCCGCTTTGATTTACATACAGCTCATAAAAAAAACAGATAAAAAGGGCGATTGGAGTGATTTGTCGCGTTCTAGCAAACATTTGTTCGAGTTAATGTACATATTGTCTGTTTTAATATATGAATATTATTCCATCGGTGTCCGTGTTTTTGTCCACAGCCATGTCTCCAAAACGCAGACTGATTACCGACTCTTTCAAAGTGGTGAAGAGGTCGAGGACGTCAGATAAAAGAGGAAAGTCCCCCCCAGTCCCAGAGCAGGGTTTGTACTGGTAGGGTGTCTGCGTGGGTTTGTGGTGGATGGTTGCTCTGGGTGAGGATTTTGTATGCAATGGTTCAGCGTTTGTCCCTGGACCCTGAATTGTCTCCCTCCTTATGTGATTACACCGGAACATCCAGATGCTGAGCCCGACCCCTTGACACCGCGAGAAAAGGACCTTCTCCAACTAAGGAAGTTTGACCTGGACTGGCGCTATGGACCATGCACAGGTACTGTTGAACCATTAGATTTCTCATTCTAAACCCAACCTTCGTTTCAACTTCTCATGATCCGCGCCACTGGTTCAACCTCGTGTTTTGAAAACGCGAATTTGCTCCAACGTGATATGTATAAATAACAATTACGGTATACTGCATCAGTTCAGCGCGTGTGCTATCCTACAAGTGTTTTCCTATTCTTCCGCATTTGTTAACCTTAATAATAATAATAAAAAACTAATATAATGCTCCAGATCATGTCTATGCATCCTGTCAAAGCCAAGCTTGGAGTGCAGAAGGAAAATTTTAAGTATTGATGAGATGGTTGAAATATTAAGCGTTTATTAAGCGCTTGAACAAATGAGTGGACGTGATGTGACATCTTCAGGAATAAAGTAATATACTGTAATGTGCCATATTTATTGTAAGACTCAGGGCCGTTTCTAGCTATTGAAAAGATCAGGGGCTAAGTCAAGTTTACCTGGGACTTTTTTATTTGTTGTGGTGGCACGTGGAGGTTAGCCTTACGGTGTTTACATCTGTGCTGATCTTTGAGCTGCAGCATGGACGAGAGGCATCAGCTGACTGGCGTCGGTGTTTACTTCGGTTTGCCCGGTTGGGATGTATGACTTGGGCACTCCCTCCCCATTGTCGTTCTTTTATGTCTTTATATCCTTATTGAAATACTTGTTGTCATACATGGCTGTGCCCCTCAGCATTGTTTTCAAGTTAGTCACAGTGAGGGCTGAACTTTTTTGCTGTTAGCAAAAGTCTCAGGATTTGGTTTACAATGCCGAGGAGGGGTGTTGTGTTGTGCGGTCGACTAGAAGGATTGGTGTAGACATTTTAGAGCAAGAGTCGGGGGTAATCCACTTGCATTTTGCTGAAGCAAAGGAGATTGCTCTTTTGTTGGGGGGAGGAGGGAAATGCTTATAGCAGCAGTATATCCACCAAAAGGTGGGGGGAATAAATGTTGGGCTAAGACATGATTTAAGACATTAAATTTTGGGCCAAGAGGGGAGGTAGAATAATTGGTGTCTGGGCTGTTACAGGAGGTTAAAGATGTGTGGAGAAGGGAAAACTCCTGGTGCAGAGAGCGGTGCAGAGTTTGCAGAAAGAAGATAGGTGGCAGCAGGTGCAGTACTGACCGATGTGACATGGTAGACTGACATGACGGCGAGGGTAGGCGGACGTCTAGGCCTATGTGTCAGCGAGGGCAGGCCGACGCGTAGGCCCACGTGACGGCGAGGGTCTGTCTGACGTGTAGAGAGGCACTGTCCTTCTGTAGGACATTACAGAACAATTCTGCTCACCAGACCTGGAATTTATTATGCTGAAGTGCAGACCGTTTTATTTACCGAGGGAATTCACCGTAGTGTTTCTCACCGCCGTCTACATCCCCCCTCAAGCTAATGCCAAGCTAGCACTCGCTAAGCTGCATGACGCTACATGCAACGGACTGCAAACCGCCCACCCAGATGTCGCGTTTATCATCGCGGGAGACTTTAATCACACCAACCTCAAAACTGTCACGCCCTGTCCCAGCCTGTTTAACATCTCCCTGGAACAGGCCACCGTCCCCACCTGCCTCAAGTCTGCCACCATCATCTCCGCCCCTAAACAGGCACCCTGAATGACTACCGTCCAGAGGCCCTGACCCCCATTGTTATGAAGTGCTTTGAGCGGCTGGTCTTAGCAAAAATCAAGAAGAACATTCCTCCCTCCCTGGACCAGCACCACTTTGCCTACAGGTCAAACAGGTCTGCTGATGGCATTACATTGGCCCTCCACACTGCCCTATCACACCTGGAGCAGCAGGACAGCTACGTGCGGATGCTGTTTATCAACTACAGCTCCGCCTTTAACACCATCCCCCCCATCAAGCTGGCCATCAAACTGTACAACCTTGTACTGGACACACGCCTGTGCAACTGGGTCTTGGACTTTCTGACCAACAGACCACAGACAGTGTGCATGGGTAACCACACCTCCACCTCCATCATTCTCAACACTGGAGCACCTCGGGGCTGTGTGCTAAGCCCCCTCCTCTACTCCCTCCACACACACGACTGCAAACCCTCCCATGATTCTAACCTCATAATTAAGTTTGCAGACGATACAACTGTGATGATATATCCTTCTTCCTTCTGCAGCACAAAATTGCTAAACAGATTTTTCATGAGTGCAATTATTACATTATAGGGGAACTTGCTATACACGTCACTGTCCTGTTTTCCTGTATATTACTGTCTGTGTAGTTTCTTTAGTCATATTCCTGGATATATAGGTACAGTGCCATGTCAGAATTGAGAACAGATCCTTTCTTCTGTAAAAAGGCTTCAAGCTTGTTCCTTTATTAAAAGAAAATGTGTTTTTCAGTCTATGAGCGTTAACGGGCAGAAGCATCTCTCAGGCCACTTGATGCCACTAGAGGGTGCTAAAGTTCATGCTCTGAGCATCAGCTGGGTATGCGTCACTGCGCCCATTACAGTGCCTGATGGCAGCAGATAGGCGCTTCTCAGCACACCGGGGAGGAATGAGCCAGTGAGCAAAGGTTAGCTGTACCATTGTTCAGTGGCTGCTTTGTTAGAAAATAGCGTTATAATAATATAAATGCAATAAGCTAATGGACAAGTGTCATATAAAACACTGGATTCCAGCAAGCCAGACTCAGATTGTTGAGTCTGATGTTTATATGCGCAGATCTTGGATGCAGTAATTCTCCTGTCGTCTCCAGGGATCAGCCGTCTCCAGCGATGGGAGAGGGCCCAGCTGCATGGTCTAAACCCCCCAGCAGACGTACGGGAGCTGCTGCTGAAGGACGATGCTGATCCCGACTATTCCCACTGGTATGGAGTGCGGCGACACTGACAAACACACACTGCAGCCAGATCCTGTTAAAAAACACAGAGCCGCTAACTGATACTGCCCACCGCCCGAGGCCTCCAAACACTCACCAGCGGGACGGACATGGTCTCATGACCAAAAGTCTTACCTGACGGGATCTGGCACATATTATTAAGACAAAACGCTGTTGATCCCTGGGGGATCCCACATGGGCTCACAACCTTGCCTTTAATAGCACCACACTGAGCTAACCGCCCAAGTGCACCCTGCATATTGTATGCAAACTGTATTCTTTTTTTATTATATTTTCTATATTTGGTATCTGACAGTGGTTTATCTGTTAAAATAAAAAATTAATGTAGAGAATTTGGGTTTAGAACCAAGTCTGTTAGCAAGTTATGCTTCTGTTGATGAGTAAGAGTGTAAAATAATCGCTTGATACCATGATAAGCTATATGCTTTTACATTAGAATGTTTTGGAAGCATGCTTTTTTTCCTTTATCTGACCCGTTTGCTTTGTCTTTCAGCATGTGGCGGGATTACCCACTCTGAAGAAACATGGGCAATAGGGCCACCTCAGGAGGCTTTAAAATGTAACATTCAACATGTAATGCTACTTTTTATAAACTTTTTTTTTATTCTTGGGTATTTTCCCGTGTGTCATTTATAAATTATAGTGTCTCTTAAGTATACCTGTCAGTCAGAATGGTGTAATCAGTACATGATACATGCAGTGGATGAACATTGCCTTTAAACTGAAATCATAGAGATTGATCTCTACCCTCGCCATGGTTAAGTTGCTTTATCTGGATGTTGAAGAGTTGCACAACTTCACCAGAGTTTGGATGAGGTGTGCATGAGGATAGATCTGTTCATCCCATAATGTGGCTGTCAGGGATGATGCTTTCATGAGTCAATAGTAACAGGTAACAAGGCCATTGGGATTAATCTTTATCCATGAAGTGTAAAGGAGCTCAATCTTAAAGCTATAGAGGTGTATATGCAGGCTGACATATATAACATAGCAGACATTAATGATGCAGGCTGTCAGCGAAGTGACTGGCTGCTCTTTCTGCGTAATGTAGCTGTCATCACATCGCCCTGCACTCTCCAGTACACAGCTCAGATTCCCTCACTGACATCCAGCTTCTTTTAATTAATTAACCTATTTTACAAATTTAAAACCTAATTTTATGAATACCCGAGAGAGGCAGAAATACAGTGTGACAGAAGGAGTGTGTTGCAGATACATTACATAGCCATAAAGATTCTCAGGAACGAGCAGTGAGTTATATACCTGGGAACTGCAGAACATTAAAGAGTAATACAGTACAGTTACAGAGACTGAACACCACTGAGACAGGGTTAATACAGTATAGATAGTGACTGAACAATACTGGACATTAACACTGTACTGAGACACATTACAGTACAGACTTAGTGACTGAAAATCAATGTACTGAGACATGGTTAATACATTACAGATTTAGTGACTGAACACTGGTACATTAACACTTCTGAGGTGGTTAATAGAAAATATACATAAAGTGAATGAACATTACTATACATTAAGACTACGAGAGACGGTTAGTACAGTACAGATTGTGACAACACAATTTTTCATTAACACTGCACTGAGAGGATTAATATGCAGTATACATTTAGTGACTGAACACTACTGTGCATTAACACTACTGAGACAGAGTTAATATACAGTGACTGAATACTGTATTGGGACAGGGTTAATAATGTACAGTGTACATACAATGACTGAACACTACATTAAAAACTACTGAGAGAGTTAAAACAGTACAGATATAGTGACTTTACATTAACACTACTGAGATGGTGAATATAGTACAGTTAGTGACTGAGCACTGTATTGTACTGTGCTGAGAAAGGGTTAATATAAAGTACAGATGCAGTGACTGAACACTACATTAACAGTACTGAGACAGGGTGAATACAGTGCAGTATAGTTCCAGTGACTGAACAGTATTGTACTTTAACACTGTACTGAGAAAGATGGTTAATATAGTACAATATAAATTGATTACATTACATGTACACTGTACAGTACCAGTCAAAAGTTGCATGAAAGTTGAAAGTGCTTGAAACTATAATTTTCTATGGTTGAAACTATAAATCTGTCAATAGGTGTGGTAGCCAATGTTATGGATTAGTTTCAATTTGAAATCCTGTGCTCTAGCCTCTGTGTTTCTAAGAAGCAGAGAGGGTGAATGCACAAGTGTTGTTCCCCCTGCCAACCGTGAAGGGGGTCCTGGGCTGCACTGCTGGTGACAGAGTGTGTGATCTTTTCCAAATCCATGGCAATCTCAGCCAGCATGGTTCCCAGCGCATTACACCAAAGCGAGATAAGGAGCCAAAGCCGAGTCACTCTCAGGAGAAGGGAAGTGAACAAAACTCAGGGGAATGGCCCAACCTGCCCCCCACCCCCCACCCCCCACC
>JAODKC010000053.1:9844065-9864302 GCA_026777985.1 Mormyrops attenuatus | reverse complement strand
CCCTGGCCAAATTGGGGCCCTACGCAGAATTTTATTTTTCGCCCCCCCCCCCCCCCATTACAAAAAAAAAATCCACCAACAATCTTTTCCTTTTCCTGTGCACTCTTTCCTAACAACTTTTACACAACGTTCTTAGCGGTAAATTGATCTTGACAGCCGTTGATTTTACGTCTACCTTATAAAGTGAAGAACAGCCATAGACTGCTAAGCACTTGTTGTAAGTCGCTCTGGAAAAGAGCGTCTGCTAAATGCGGTAAGTGTAAATGTAAAATGCGATTTAGGGTTACAACCTTGCGGTGTCACATTACTCGTCTCTTTATATATATATATATATATATATATACACACACACACACACTTCATTTATCCCAAAGGAAATTTATAGTCTGCTTAGGCAGTGTAAGCTGGCTCCGGCCTACCCAGGCATGCCTGGGCTGCAAACCTCCACAGAACAGCTTCCGACCAGGCCGGATTCCATGCCTGGACATTCCCAGACTGTACAAAACATTGTTGATCGGTCTCTTGCAGAAACAATAGTTTTTGGACACAAATATAAGAAAAAAACATGAAAAAACTGAAGATTTCGATTAAACGGTACGTGATGGGCTAATCCCACTGAGCCCACTGAGCCACACGCTGCCCCACTTTTTACATTTTTAAATTTTTTTATATAAAATGCATGTAAACATGCATTCTGAAATTTTAAGTGCACCTTTATGCAAAATTTTAAAGCTTAGTGTCTAAATAAACATTCAAAATGAAATTCAAAGTACCACTTTATGCATGTAGTACAAAAAATGCTGTGGATCTGAGAATAAAGGAATTGTAACTTCAGCATGAATTACTGTGTTGTATATTCAACAACTATTTAAAAAATGTAGATTAGACCCTTATATTCTTAAAGCTAAACATAAATAGAAATTTACAATAGAAAGTAGTGCAAAACTGTGAAAATGGCTTATTTTCTTAGTACGACTGGTATTAAGGTCACTATCAGTGCAAACTTTTTTCACTTCTCATTTTTGTCTGCTTTCATATATTGAGCTGGATCAGCAGAAAAGGGCTTTATCTATCGATCCATCTTAACTGCCACTTACATTCGAAACTGTGGGTAAAAATATTTCTATGCACTTCAAGACATTTTACAACTGTAGTATGTTCAATATAACTTTCTGCAAGGCTATAAATAGAATTATTATATTGCCATTAGATTTTGTGATGCTACTTTCTGCAGTTTGAAACGACCAAACAGTGACGCAATTATATAACAGTATACGTTACATGCCTGCACAAAACGGTTTTATGAATTGGTCTACAGATATACTGTAACTACGATTCTGTTTGTTTTCATAATTGCTGCAGAAGCACAGTAAAGTCAAATACATGGACAAGACTCCCACACCGTTATGAGGAGCAGGGTAGTTACAACTCTTCCCCACATCCCCAAAAAGAAACTTTGGCATGTTTTAATATATGACGTATTTATTCTTTTTAATGAATATCACAGAGGTTTTCCCGTCAGCTGCGATTACTCAAACCAGCCTGGTGAATCGCGCATCAGTGCTTCACACATCGCGGGGTTGGAAAACAGGCACAGACGAAATTAAATGCATATTAGTCTGAAGTAATTCCACACAGCGGACATGCTGAGACAGTCCCAAACACGCAGCGGCTCTAGTCACGTGACGCTTGATGCTTCTTTTTACAGCATGTCCCCTATTCGCCAAATATTTCCTTGATTTGTAGTATTTTTAAAATATCGGAAAATATTTTCTTATTTACTCACCGATACGATACAGTAATTTTGGCCAGTATCGGACCGATACCGATACTGAATATTGGAAGATATCGGAAAGAGTAAGAGAGCAGTGTAATTTTAAAGTATAGGACAGGAGAAAGGGGACGGTGTAATGGTACAGAAGACAGGAGAAAGGTAACACTGTGATGGTACAGGAGAAAGGGGACAGTGTAATGGTACAGAGATGTGTAGGAGGAAGGACAAAGTTATTTGAAATATTTTGAACGCTACTGTATAAAATGTTTTATTCAATTAAAATATACATAATTTTGAACACAAAAGCAGTTAAGTAAATACATTTTCAAAATGTTGTATAAAGATATTTTACAGTTAGTAATATTGTGCTGGGTCATGTGTGCATTTGTGTCTTCCTCTTGTTGTGGGGATATTTTTGGGTGAATCACAGACGTCCAGCTGAACATATGCAGGAGTTCCAAACTTCACTGGCCACAGGTGGGGAGGGCCTGGAGCTCCAGAAACCAGGAGTGTAACAGATAGGACATCAGCTGTTGGCGATGCCACAGGGTGGCATCAGGGCTGAGCGGGATTTCTGGCCGACAGCTGCATTTGGGCTTAGATGAGCTTCCCCCTTGGCGCACCACCTGAGGAAGAGGGTGGCACAGTTAGAGCGCCCCCATGAGCACAGCTCTGGGAGCATCTGGGAAGCTGCAACCCACCTGTTTCCAGAGGTGGTCAGTGAGGGACACTGCAGACAGGAGGACATCGGTGGACACGTGCTCCTTCATACACTCTGGGATCTCACAAATCTTCATGAGGACGTCCTGCAGATATAAAGGAACAGCAAACGAGCATGAACATAGTTGGTGCCTGAACACTACTGTACATTAACACTGTACTGAGAGTAAGGGTTAATACAGTACAGTATAAATACAGTGACTGAACATTAACACTGTGCTGAGAGGGTTAATACAGTACAGTACAGATACAGTAACTGAACACTAGTGTACATTGACACTATACTGAGTGATTGCCAGTACAATAGATTTACCATGCCCTTGAGTGTTAACAATGCTCAAATAACACAGGAATTGTGCTGTACTTACAAGGTGTTTTCTATCATGTATCGGTGGCGTGGAATCAACCTGAAGAGGTAAGACACACAAGGGGAGTTCATTAACAATGCAAACAAATACATACACTATATATGCTTTGTTGATTTTTTGTTGTATTAATTATTAGGGCCCAAAAGTTCTTTAAACCTAGTAGTTCAGTATATACTGAGCTTACGCATCATAACCCCAAGCACCCACACCTGTACATCCAGCTTGCTCCTCTCCTCCAACAGCTTTGACTGCAGTATCTCCTTTAGCCTCAGGGTGTCGCTGTCCCTCTCAGCACAGGGGGGTGGCATGCAGCCTGTCGCTGTCAGCCACAGCAGCCGCAAAAGAATAGCTCTTCGCCCATAATGCACTGCAAAAACATGAGTCTTTTGTGTGTGCTAAGGTTCAGCAAAGGGGACAGGTCCCAGCAAAAGCCAGATGGACAGTGTGTATAAAGAGGAGTCCTTCTATCATTGTCAGAAGGTTCGTAAATCATCTTACACATGGCCTGCAAAGACAGGACTGAGTGCAAAAGTGCAAAATGTCACCTGAGGTTCATGGTTCTTACTTGTTCCAGTGACCGCACTTTCTGAGTCTTCCTCTGACTCCTGCTCGGACTCGGTGGTTCGTAGTTTGGACTTCTTGCGACTCCTTTAGACTCTGGAAAACCCAATGTAGACTTTTCCTCTAGGCTCTGTGACTGCTCATCTGGACTATGAGTCTTTACTCGCTCTTTGACTCCTGGTTCAGACTCCTTGGATGGACCCAGTGATTCATCTATCGTGAGGCAGTCCCGAGTTCGAGCTCCTGTGCTCTCTCTTGCTGTGCTCTTCACAAGGACCATGTTGAGCTGAGCCCTACATTCTGTATATATAGTAACCTGGAGGTCCCTGTGGGTAAAGGGGGTCTTTCCCTCCTCTGCATGTCTGTCTTCTCAGGAAGCCTTCGGTGACTACCCAACATTCTGTGGAACTCATGCTGCCGGAAGACAGGAAAAGAAATGGTAATATGACCACCCCTGTTGCCTTCTGGAGTTCCCTCCACCCTCTGGGTCATTGAAACATTTTATGGTCTCAATGGGCCAGCTTTGACATTGTTGGGGACACAATGAAGAACCTTTTGGATGTTTATCAGCTGGCTGGCCTGAGATTTTCAATTTGAGACAAGTCTGCACTCACATGCACACCATTTACATGTATGTAACAGTTTTATTACCCTGTAAATTGCCTGTCGGGTGTGCAAACTACTGCCAACGCTTGTGATGTAGCTAATCTTAGGTTTATAATGGAATAATATACATTTGCTATAAGATTTCTTGCATCTTATATAAATCCAGAGAGGTGGTAGGAGAACACCTGACACTAATCAAAGGCATCATTATAAAGTAATGAGAACAATATAAACAATTCCTCACAGCAGGAAGGGGCTAAGAAGCCAGAAACAACATTAAAACACTCTCATTACAGCAATAAAACACCATTGCCTGCAAAGGGCATTCATTATTTCCTTTAAAATGGATAGCTGTGGTTCTGGATGTTGGCTGACATGTTCAAAGCCGTGCATTATCGCCTGGTGAAATAGTACTCGTGAAAAGTGGCCTTTCGTACTGCAAACGTCCGTGCCTGGACTAAAGAGACTAAGCTAACGTTGCTGACCTCATACCCTCCGACATTTTCCCCCAGATGCCGTCATAATGACAAGGTTTGTATTCCTGTCCTTCACTATCTTCTGATAATGATGCTAAATTTACACTGTTGCGAAGGGCCATCTAGCGAATAAATTGAGCAGAACTGAATATTCAGCAACAATGAGGCTGATGTCCGGATTTATATTCCAGGGCTTAAAGGCACCTGATTTCTTTGCACTGCCCTAATTCCATACATAAAGGCGGCGACAGATGCTGCTGACTGCTGGTGCTCCTGTATCTGTTCCAGCACAAGTTAATGGTCCCTCAGTGCTATGTTGTTTTATAAATCAACTGACCAGCTTTTCACGACCGACTGGAAATGAAAAACACAACAATTGTCTTCTTGTAAAAGTTATTCCATTGAATGGACAGCACTATGAAGTTTAATCCCCTGTCAATCTCTGACTGGAACTAAGACGGACTTATAAGGAAAAACGGATGTAAGCGTGGGGCAACGGATAAAGCAGTAAATGTGAATGGGGGTGAGAGGAATCTGGCAAAGCCGAAGTCGGCTCTGGAAACATTGTAAAATTGTAATCTGTAGTATAGCCCAGAGCATTCCTCCATGCTGACTCTGCCTCTCAGAATCCTGGCCCAGACCTAGCACAATCAAAGAGCTCCCATCAATCAGGTTCCAGCATGTTCCTAATGGCGGGGCCAGGAAGCTGTTAGGAAGCAGTTGGATTTCATTCCTCTGTGATTCAGTTCTGTTTTACTCCTGTGTCAGCTTCCTATTAAACTCCTGAGGCTGAGAGGTGGAGCTTTCACGCACGGTTCTGCCATACATGGCTTTATCCACAGTATGACTGGACATATTTACAGAAACTCATGACAACAGAGGCAAGAACCCTCGTTAATGGACATTTGATCTTTTTTCCTAGTACTAGCACCCGCAATCCAAAATGCAGAAAAACCAAAAAGTCAGTATGAATAAAAATTTAATACATTCATTAAAATAAAAAAGAATTTCCAAATAAATTCAAGTGATGATGAAAGTGTGGATACCTAATCCCATATAAATCATGAAAAAATATGAATCACATATTATGGTAAAGAGAATTACCCTTTTAAATAAGTCAGGATATGTCTCCTGAAAAGTATAGAGAGCCTATAAGAAGATCCACAAGACTGAAAACAACATTGGCACAGGAGAAAGCTTGAAATTGGAGGACAGGACACAACATGAAGCTTTTCTTTGGGGGTGCAAATGAGGCCAACCCTGCATGTGCAGCAATGCTTTGAGTTTGGGACCTCAGATGGAGTCAACTTTGGGACCTTTGGTGGAGGCAAGATGGAGATGTGAGTTTGGGACCTTTGGTAGAGGGAGGATGGAGAGGCAAGTTTGGGACCTCTGGTGCAGTTAGAATGGAGAGGTGAGTTTGAGACCTTTGCTGGAGGCAGGATGGAGAGGTGGGATTGGAGCCTCTGATGGCGTTAGGATGGAGAGGTGAGATGGGACCGTTGGTGGAGTCCGGATGGAGAGATGAGTTTGGGACCTTTGAGTGAGTCAGGATGGAGAAGCATGTTTGGGGCTTCTAATTTCGTCAGGATGGAGAGATGAATGTGGAACCTTTGGTGGAGTCAGGATGGAGAGGCGAGATTTGGACCTCTCATACAGTCAGGATGGAGAGATGAGTTTGGGATCTTTGGGTGAGTCAGGATGTAGAGGCAAGCTTGGGGCTTCTGATGGAGTCAGGATGGAGAGGCGAGTTTGGGACCTCTGATAGATTCAGGATGGAGAGGCGAGATTGGGACCTCTCATAGAGTCAGGATGGAGAGGTGGGTTTGGAGCCTCTGATGGAGTTAGGATGGAGAGGTGGGTTCGTAGCATCTGATGAAGGCAGGATGGAGAGGTGAGTTTGGAGCCTCTGATGGAGGCAGGATGAAGAGGTGAGTTTGGGATCTTTGGTGGAGTCATGATGGAGAGGCGGGTTTGCAATCTCTGATTGGGACAGGATGGAGATTTCGAGTTTGAAATCTTTGATGGAGTCAGGATGGAGAGATGAGTTTGGGACCTTTGCTTGAGTCAGGATGGAGAGGCGAGTTTGGGATCTCTGATGGCATGAGGATGGAGAGGCGGGTGTGGGACCTCTGAAGGAGGCAGGATGGAGAGGAGAGATTGGGACCTTTGGTGGAGTTTCGATGAAGAGATGAGTTTGGCACCTTTGGTGGAGTCAGGATGGATAGGCAAGTTTGGGGCCTCTGATGGAGGCAGCATGGAGAGGTGAGTTTGGGGCTTCTGATGGGGTCAGGATGGAAAGGTGAGTTTGGAGCATTGGATGGAGTTAAGATGGAGAGGTGAGTTTGGGACCTTTGCTGGAGTGAGGATGGAGAGGTGAGTTTCAGACCTCTGGTGCAGTGAGAATGGAGAGGTGAGTTGGAGACCTTTGCTGGAGGCAGGACGGAGAGGTGAGTTTGGGACTTCTGAATGCGTCAGGATGGGAAGGCGAGTTTGGGCCCTCTGATTGTGTCAGGATGGAGAGGTGAGTTTGGGACTTCTGAATGTGTCAGGATGGGAAGGCGAGTTTGGGCCCTCTGATTGTGTCAGGATGGAGAGGCGAGCTTGGGACCTGTGATTGTGTCAGGAAGGAAAGGTGAGTTTGGGACCTTTGGGTGAGTCACGATGGAGAGGCAAGTTTGGGGCTTCTGATGGAGTCAGGATGGAGAGGTGAGATTGGGACCTTTGGTGGAGGCAGGATGGAGAGATGAGTTTGGGACCTTTGGGTGAGTCAGGATGGAGAGGCAAGTTTGGGGTTTCTGATGGAGCCAGGATGGAGAGGCAAGTTTGGGGTTTCTGATGGAGCCAGGATGGAGAGGTGAGTTTGGGACCTGTGGTGGAGGCTGGATGGAGAGGTGAGTTTGGGACCTTTGGTGGAGGCAGGATGGACTCTGTCTGGGTGAGATGTGTTTGGTTTGTCATCAAACAGTTTCTGTCTCTACATCCATCCATCCATTAATCTATCTACTCGTATCTATCTATCTGTCTGTCTAGTACCGAGTGTTATGGACAGTTTTTTGCCATCCCAGTCTAACCATCACCAAATTATCCCACCACGTCAACTGTCATTTCGATGTCTTTATATCAAGATGATGCATAAATCTATGCCTTTCTGGCTTGTAAGCAGGGCAGCTTGATCCAACATAGGCATGATAGGCAGCTGCCTAGGGCGTCATCTTATGAGGGGTGCCAAATTAGCCGACCGTGAATTGGCATTGCCGAATTGCCCATATGTGAACGTCCAGAGGTACCCTCTACGGGGTTATCCTCTGTCCTGATGGCGGGGTAGGCTCTGGACCCCTCCGATCCTGCATTCGGACTAACAGGTATGGATAGAAAAATCTTTGCTCGTATTTGACAAAAGTGACACAATTAAAAGTATTGTAAAGTTCCCCGTTCTGGAAATGAGGAGGCAAGTGGCCGAAAATGAACTTTATTTGGCTGTTCTGGGCCACGGCCATGCTGTACACACTTCTATATCCCAACAACTAGTCGTAGAACTGTCCTGACATGGTGCCCCCTTTTCCCTTTTATCCTTCACTTCCCCTTCCCGCCTCCTCTCGCTCCTCCCACATCCTCTCACCCGGATGGGTGAATGCCCACAGAAAATACCCCCCCCAGCAACATCCGTAACACAATTCCTAAGCACACTACAATATTATTATGCATAAAAGAGCGAACAAGCTTTCTTTCTGGACTATTGTTTTTGCCTTTATTCTGGCATCGGTGGCAGCCTGCTGTGCAGTATCAGCCGTACCACACCGGCCTCAACCCGCCCTGAAGCCCCTTACGTCTCCTCATGAATCCTTTATGCTATTAACTGGCAGTAGACACCTTAAGTATCTGGCAGATGCATTGGTGTATAGACGTAGCACGAAACACCACTAGGTAATTACGGAACTGGTGTCAGCTGAAAACAGTTTGTGGACGAAAGTGAAAATGCCATGTCGTGCCACCAGGGGGAGTATCGCGCCAGGCTTCCCAGGTGGGTGCTGACCAATGTACATGCAGTGCTGGTGTGGTATCAGTGAATGAAAGAATCCAACTGTTAGAAATCAAACCGCTTTCTAGCTATTGACAAAAATCAGAGGCTAAATCAAGTTTTTCCCGGTGCTTGACTTTTTGTTGAAGGAATACTAGCATTAGGGGTAAAATTCTTGGGGCCATAGCCCTGAGTGATTGGACCTAACGACGCCTTTGACTGACTGTTTAAAAAGTGCTGACTTACAATAGCCTAATTAGTGGGGATACAGTTCTGCAGATCAACCTGTGCTTGTTTGGGACAGGGGCATGTTAAACCGGGGGGCTTGTGCCCCCCCCCCCCCCAATATTTCATTTGGCTTCATTCATCCCGTTCCTAATCAGACCTTTATACTTAAATTATTAAGATACCCCCCCACCCTCCAATATCAATCTCTTTCTCATCTTCCAGGTTTGTCCTTATGGTGATCATGCGTACGTACATGGTCTCCTGCTCGAAGCTGGTTTACTGAGCAGATTGGGTTTCGGCGGGATTTCTTTTAAAAGGCCTACGAAGCGGGGTTACTAGCTTATCAGGGTAACTTTGCGAGAAACTTGATTACGTGTGGTGTAACTTCACAATTAACCCGTACTTAGAAAGGTGGGTTGGTTTTACTCAAGGCATGCTGCTATGGCAATTTACGCTGAGTCTCAAACCTGCTCCGAGCAGTTTATGTTCTTGGTTAAGTCGAGGTTTCTGCGTAAGCCAACCCTATATTAACGAGGGAATTCGTTACCTTTGTCAGTTGATTGGTCCAGAGGTCTCTAATTCCATTCGCCGTAGCAATGCCCTCACGGTCGAGCAGACAGTATGCTTTGCGCTGCGAAATGTTGCCGGTGGCCAATTTATGTATTCCATAGGTGATGCTGAACATCTGAACAAGAATACTGTTTACCGTGCGGTTCGCAAAGTGGTGCTTGCTCTATCTAAACTGTTGGATGCATTTGTGGTTTTCCCTGGCCATTTAAGTGCTCTGTGGAATAAAGAAGGCTTTCATGTAATCACAGGTAAATCGCAGTATTAAAATATTCGATTTTCTTAGGGAAATTGCTTTTACTGAACACAATTTCTCATAGCATTCCCAAGGGTCATAGGAATCACACACTCGACACACAGGTATTTTTCTTATAATATGCTTTTAGATGTGATATATGGGCTAGTGACTACACGTCTACCTTAGGTTCACCTTCTCTTCACTTACTGGAGTCACATAAGGTGGTGAATTGGAATTTGTTAGCTTCTTCTGTAACATGTGTTTGTTATGACTGATCTACTATTTTGATAGTATTGCACTTTAAGGAAAAATCTGACAGGTTCCTAGTCGTTTTCTCACTACACACATATGCTTCCATTTTGTCCTGTTGTAAATCATTTATTTGTTAAACAATGGCTCACTTTCTATTAGGTGTCATATGAACAGACACCTTTTTCTTAGCTGTTAAACATAGAAACGCACTATTAAGTGGAGGCTAGGCACAACAAATCTTTCATAATGAGTAGAAATATAAATACATAGCCCTACCACTTGTCATGATGTTTTTATATTTCATCTTGACTTGCTGCCACGTTCACTTTCCACTATTATTGCATTTGAAATCGGATCAGTTCAGTTATTGTTAACATTAGGTTTACATTATGAGTAACATCACAGTAATGGAACTTGTGCATTTTACTCGGTCGGCAATACGTTGCCAACAAGACTGCCTGCTTTTGTTGGCTGCAGTGGTATTGGACTTTCTTTGTAGCGTTGATTCAAACTCCTCATAACCCTGCATAATAAGCATGCAGTCCTCCTCCGTGAAACATGGAGATCACTCCATGAGTCAAACGGTGACTTGCGCTGCCGAACGTGCTCCATTTATGTGAACGCGCATAAACTCCAATGCAGTTAACACCGATGTAACAAATCAACTCATTAACTGGCGTCGTAGTACTGATTAGCCCCGATTGAGAAAACCCGGTTTTGTCAACCCCGCGTTTGCATATTGACTCCGGGTTAAATCTGATTTGGTTAAACCCCCTTCGTGGTACAGGCCCCTGGTCAGCTTGGACAGTTCGGGTCTCCCCTTAATTCTTAGATGCAATAAAAGAGCTCCTCGGTGCGGGAAGCAGCGGGGCGATGGGGGCGCTGTAGACGGACACAGTGCGGCTTTTTGACAGCTGCGGGGGAAAAGTACGGTCTCAAAACTTATGGGTGAGGGTGCAAAAAAAACGACGAGCCATTTATAGGCAGAGAAGAGGGAGGGAGGTCTAGAAGGAAATATAGACTGGGGTGGAAACGGGATAGTACGCGCCTTCAGTGCGAGTCGCACCGGTTTTTCACTAAACTCATCGCGAAAAGTTGCTCAGAGCAGAGTCGAGGTTTATTTCATTCCCTAGTAAAAAGGAAAGCCGAAAACATTCATGAACAGGAGTAATCAAAATAATTTTTGAACTTGAGGGAAGAAGAGGAAGGAAAGTTCCGCCGTATCACACGGTTTTACTTTTGAGCACATTACATTTGAAGTAAGTTTTCGCCGGCTTTGATCGGAAACAAATTTGGACCGACGCTGTGCAGTTAACATGCAGAAAAGAAACGGTGCCAGGCGCCGCTTCACACGTGGCGTCGGACCTCTGTCTCGCTCAGGATTTGCTGGCAAAGGTCTCTTTATTCCGTTTGTCTGTATGCTTGGAAAAATGCTGCAGATGATCGTTATATTTTTATTTTAAATTGGCATGCTGTGTAAGTTCTGGTTTTATCTGAAATACTTTTGTGACGGACGGGTGGCATGCATGACTGTGTGTACATGGGCCTGTGATGCTTATGTACTGATATGATACATGCGCCTTAGTATTTCGTGTAGGTTTCATATATTTACAGCCTTTTTGTATCTACACTGTAGAGTGCTGTGTTAACCCTCTGTCTCAGTACAGTGTTAATGTACAGTAGTGTTCAGTCACTGTATCTATACTGTGCTGTATTAGCCATCTCAGTACAGTGTTAATGCTCAGTAGTCTTTCAGTCACAGTATCTGTACTCTGCTGCATTAACCCTCTTAGTACACTGTTCATGTACAGTAGTTTTCAGTTACAGTATATTTACTGTGCTATATTAACCCCCTCTCTCTCAGTACAGTGTTAATGTA
Source organism: Mormyrops attenuatus (assembly GCA_026777985.1). Classification (NCBI taxonomy): domain Eukaryota; kingdom Metazoa; phylum Chordata; class Actinopteri; order Osteoglossiformes; family Mormyridae; genus Mormyrops; species Mormyrops attenuatus. Next base: position 9,852,612 of record JAODKC010000053.1, on the reverse strand, counting down.
GAGTAGTGTTCAGTAACTGTATCTATACTTTTCTGTATTAACCCTCTCTCGCAGTACAGTGTTAAGGTACAGTAGTGTTCAGTTACATTATATGTACTGTACTGTATTGACCCTCTCTCTCAGTACAGTGTTAATTTGGAGTAGGGTTCAGTTACAGTATCTCTACTGTGTTGTATTAACCCTCTCTCTTAGTATGGTGTTCATGTGACTCTTCTCTCTCTGTCAGTGCTATGGCACCATCTTTGTCCCAGGCCTACAGGAGGCGCTGGTGGATGGCTGTGACAGCGGTGCTGGAGAACCTGCTCTTCTCTGCAGTGCTGCTTGGCTGGGGCTCCCTGCTCATCATGCTGAAAAATGAGGGATTCTACTCCCACCTGTGTTCGAGTACGTCCTGCCACCTTGCTGACACACATGAGAGAAAGTGTTCAGTGACAGTCAACAAATGGCAAATGGTCCCAGAGCCACCTTACCATGTCTGCTTTATAATAACTTTACAATGGATTCCCTGGTTCTATAATGAAGAAATGGGTCCTTGTTGACAGAATGCTGAACTCTTGCAGTGCAAGGTCCCAGGATAATGTCCCAGTGCCAGGTTCTAGTGTCACGTTCCAGCATAATATGCAGGTTCCAGCACAATGTCCAGGTACCAATGTCTGACTCCAGCATAATATCCAGGTTCCAGCATAATGCTCTAGTTCCAACAGAATGTCCAGGTCCCAGTGCAACATTCCAGCATATTGTCCAGGTACCAGTGTGTGACTCCAGCATAAGGTCCAGGCGCCAGTGTGTGACTGCAGCATAATGTCCAAGTGCCAGTGCAGGGTTCCAGTATAATGTCCAGCTCCCAGTGTCTGATTCTAGCATAATGGTCAGGTGTCAGTGTGTGACACCAGCATAATATCCATGTGCAGTGTAATATCCATGTGCAGTGTAATGTCCAGGTGCCAGTGTCTAGTTCCAGCTCCGTAGCATAGTTTCTGGTCTCCTGCCTTCAGCACTACAGTAAATGCCTGCTTTCTAACTACTTTGAAGACTGTAGTTTTTGTGAGGAGGACATTTCAGATACCCTTTCTTATCTGTCTCGGGCCAAACACCAGCCTCTGCTGTAGTTCAGACCTGTGCCCTGTGCTCCGTTAGGAGGTGGAGGTTAGCCTTCGGCTTCTTACCTCCCTTACACACACAGCTCTCCTTTGCATCTCCACCGCACATAGAGAATGCCACGCTGAGCGCTAACGACACTGCTAGTGCAGAAGAGCAGCACTCCTCGGCGTGGCTCAGCTGTGTGGAGCAGGAGGAGATGCTGAACCTGGGCTTTACCATCGGCTCCTTCCTGCTAAGCGCCGCCACGCTGCCGCTGGGTGTGCTGATGGACCGCTTCGGGCCACGTCCCCTGCGGCTGCTGGGCAGGTGAGGCACGCCCGCAAATGTCTGCCAGTGAGACCCTGCGGACCCTGGCTGTGAATCCTCCCCGCTCCTGCTTGTCCTCTTCGCGATTCCTTCTGGCTTGTTGTTATAGGTGTGGCTGGCTAACTGGTCACCAGTAGGATTATTAGACTGATTTTTCTGAGGTTCGCTGAGCCCTGGCCCTCCGTCCCTCAGCTCCTGCTTTGCCTTCTCCTGTGCCATGATTGCTGTGGCGGCGTATAATCCTCCAGGTGAGTGATTCCAGTTTGCCTTCCCTTCACTGTGTCTATGTAACCCCGTCTGTAGCTGATCTTCACAGTCCTGTGTCTGTACTTAACTCATCCCCGTCAATCAGTCTGTAGTTCACTGTCCTGGTTTCCTCCATTATTGTTTTTACAGTGCTGTCAGCTCTGATCTTCATTGCTGTTTCCTTTAATGGCTTTGGAGGAATCTGCCTCACCTTTACATCCCTCACGGTGAGACATGCCTACATCCTCTCGGGGATGAGTGGGCCACGTCCTTGGGAAGTAGGAGGATGGGGTTGCGGACCCCAGGGGAGTGTGAGGACAGGGACCTGGGCCCCTGGGAAGGGTGAGGATGAGGTCGCGGGCCCCTGGGGAGTGTGTGGATGGGGATGTGGGCCTGTGCGTCGTGGGAGGCTCTGTGCAGCAGGCTGTGCTTGGGGTCACTGCCTTGGCAACAGCTGTGAGTGAGAACATCACTGTGTTACAGCCCTTTAGCAGCACGTGGCTCTGCACCAATCACGGGCCATGTCCTTGGCACACACCCTCCACTCGACTCACTCCTGCCCAATCACAGGCCGTGTCCTTGGCATACACCCTCCACTTCTGCCCAATCACAAGAACACACCCCTACTGAGAACAGGCAGGCCAGAATGCCAGAATGTTCTGCTCACTTTTCTGCTCACTGTTTATTGTCCTCCCTTGACCTCCAAAAGGGGTTCTCCACAGGCAGATGGGGGGGGCTATATTGATGGGTAACAGGAGGCAGGGTGAGTGATGGCAGGCAGCTGAGAGGTTAGATATGGACAGCGTGTCATAGTGGCTCATTGCCATGGTCCTTCCATGTGTGGCTGAGCACTGCTGCCTGGTGTGAATCTTCCACAGACCCCAAGGTGAAGAAATTGTGCGGCTTCACACATGGCACAATGTGCAAAACTAACCTGACGAGAGGACCAGGTAGCCAAGGGCTCACTGTGTTCAGTAGTGACGTTTGTTGATGTTCACTGGTTATTGTACAGTCATGGCCAAAAGTTTTGAGAATGACACAAGTATTGGTTTTCACAAAGTCTGCTGCTTCAGTGTTTGTAAATCTTTTTGTCAGATGTTTCTATGGTATACTGAAGTATAACTACGAGCATTTCATAAGTGTCAAAGTCTTTTATTGACAATTACATTAAGTTTATGCAAAGAGTCAATATTTACAGTATTGGCCCTTCTTTTTCAAGACCTTTACAATTCAAACTTGGCGGAAAAACTTCTGGGCCAAATCCTGACTCATGGCAGCCCATTCTTGCATAAATCAATGCTTGGAGTTTGTCAGATCTGGGGAGTTTCCTGGCCATGGACCCAAAATGTTGGTGTTTTGTTCCCGGAGCCACTTAGTTATCACTTTTGCCTTATGGCACGGTGCTCCATCATGCTGGAAAAGGCATCATTCATCACCAAACCGTTCCTGGATGGTTGGGAGAAGTTGCTCTCGGGGGATGTTTTGGTACCATTCTTTATTCATGGCTGTGTTCTTGTGAGTGCGCCCACTCCCTTGGCTGAGAAGCATCCTCACATAAGAATGGTCTCAGATGCTTTACTGTTGGCGTGACATAGGACTGATGGTAGCGTTCACCTTTTCTTCTCCAGACAATCTTTTTTCCAGATGTCCCATTCATCAGAGAACATGACTTTACCCCAGTCCTCAGCAGTCCAATCTTTGCCACCCTTCTTGACACCAGGTCATCCTCCAAAAGTCTTCACCGCACTTTGCGTGCAGATGTACTCACACCTGCTTGATGCCGTTCCTGTCTGCTATTCTAACTCAATCGGCATGACAGAGTGATCTCCTCACACTCTCACCTGTGTTAATGAGAGAATCACAATGATGTCACCAGGTCCTCTTGTGGCAGGACTGAAATGCAGTGGAAATGGGTTTTTTGTGATCGAATTAATTTTCATGGCAAAGACGGACTTTGCAATTAATTGCAATTCATCTGATCACTCTTCATAACATTCTGGAGTATATGCAAATTCCCATCATAAAAACTGAGGCAGCAGACTGTGAAAGTTAATATTTCTGTCACTCTCAAAACTTTTGGCCACGACTGTATAGTGGATTCAATGATGACAACAGATTGGGTTCCATAGTGATAACAGGCTGTGTTCAGTGGTGATTTCAGGCTGGGTTCTGTGGTGACAGCAGACTGTGTTCAGTGGAGACTGCAGGCTATGGTCAGTGATGACGCCAGACTGTGTTCAGTGGTGATTCTAAGCTGGGTTCTGTGGTGACAGCAGACTATGTTAAGTGGTGATGTGCGACTGTTTTCAGTGGTGACTGCAAGCTATGTTCAGTGGTGACGCCAGATTCAGTGCTCAGTTCTGGTTGCAGAAACACCATAAGTTGTGAGTGCAAACTCCTTCATACCACTGAAACGCCTGTTTTTTCTGATAACCAAGGTGAACTTGTTAGTGTTTTGCAGGTTGTGGGCCTGGGAAGTATGGACCAGGACTTGTTTGTCCCTGGCAGGCCGGCAGCCGACCCTGGGGAATGTTTACATTTCCACCTCATGCTGTACTGCGGGTTGAACACACTGTTTCTTCCTCCTTCTGTCTGTTTATAAAAGCCGCTGGAAACATTGCACACCATCTCTTTTCACATTTACTCAGTCAAATCCTTAGACTTTTAAATGTTTGCCCATAAACCAAGGTGACACTCCACGTCATTGTGAAATTCTCATAACTTTATTTCCTTGAGTTTTGCCCTCAGCATGCTCACTTGAGAGGCAAGATTTCGGGAGACAGCTGGATTGTGTTCTGAGGTAGGAAGCTCCCTGTGCTCTCTGGTGATTGGCTACAGAGCCCTGATGAAACGGGGCCTTGTGGTGATGCAAGCTGCACAGTGGTATGAGTGTCCCCTGCTGCCCTCTGGTGGTCATTGTTTGTCAGCTTAAATAAATGGGATGAGTCAGTATGTCTGTATTCTGGGTTGACTTGTTGACTCGTGAGAGTTATGAAAGGTTTGGTCTGAAAATTGGTTTTTGCATATTTGTATCTAATTTGTTACTTTTTCACATCAATATGGGGAGGCTCACTAGCTGGCATGGTGACCTCACATGTGTAGGGCTGTAAGTTGGACTAGCACCTCTTTGTTCCAGGTATGGTGTTCCTGGTGTTTCCTAATCTCCTGGAGAGAGTGCACATGTCTGTGTGAGAGTGTTTGCCCTGCGACTGACAGGCACCAAATATCTCCGCTGTCTTCCCTGATCCTTCTATATTTGAGACATCCCTCTGCCCCTGAGACCGCCCCCCCCCCCGCTGATGTCCCTGAGACCTCCCCCTGTTGGTGTCCCTGAGGCCCCTCCCTCTACTGCTGTCCTAAGGACCCCCCTCCCTGAGCCCCTTCCTTTACTGCTTCACCTCCCTTATCTGATTTCCTTTATTTAGTCATTACCTGTATATACAGACTGTATATAAAATAATGTTTGTTTATATAGATTTGTATTCCATTGTGGGCCTGTATTACAAAGCTGGATTTCTTTGTGAACTGGATCGGTTGTTTGATTTAAGGTACCCCAGTGTAAATGGGTTTTATCTTTGTCCACTTACATTTAGCCCACACTACCTTAAATCCGACGAGTAATCTGGATAAGCAAGAAATCCTGCTTCGTGATAGAAGCCCGTTGTCTCTCTTTCTCTTTTAGTTAGCAAATATGTTTGGCAACATTCGTTCCACCATCTTGTCCCTCATGATTGGCTCCTACGCCTCGTCTGCTGTCACCTTCCCAGGCATCAAGGTAGCTGACCTCTCGCGCCTCCACCGCTGATTCCCTGCTCATGAGCAGCTTCAGCGTGATAAAAAGTCACATGTTCTGTTATTTGTACTTTGTGATAAGCAATATGGCACAAAGCACCTTTAAAAAGCAGAAACGCTCCTTAGCTGATATTGGCGAAACTAAAGATGAGTCAGTATACTCTAAAGTGGTGTTGATGATGATGATGAAGGCATAGCAATGGCCTTCCTGTGAAAAGGCTTGCAGTAGCACTGCTTACATCCTCAGCTAGCTGTGAAGTTCAACTCTCTCTCTCTCTCTCTCTCTCTGTGCCACACTTTCCAAGCTGATCTATGATGTGGGCGTGTCCTTCCGGGTAATCATGTGGACTTGGGCAGGGTTGGCCTGCCTCGTCTTCTTCAACTGCTTCCTGAACTGGCCTGTGGAGTCATTCCCGGACCCGGAGGAACTCGCTTACATGTCAGTCAAACCCACTGTGATGTTTCCTTAAGCTACCATCACGTTGCACGGAAGAACAGACACAATAATGGCAGTGTGTGTCTCCGCAAAGTGAATGCTGTAGTGTCATAGCTGCTAGACCAGCCACAATGCACAGTCACTGCCTCTGTAGGGCAAGGTCCCCCAAATTCCAGTCCTGGAGGTTCAGAATCCAGCACAGTTTGCAAATTCCCCTGCCCAAACACACCTACTAACCCCAGTATTTAGTTGAATGAGATACGCCTGAGCAGGGAAATCTGCAAACTGTGTTGGATTCTGGCCCTCCAAAATTTTAAATGGGGGAACATTGCTGTAGTGGCACAGTGCTCTGTCTCCATCCCTGACACACTGTCCCCTCGTGTGCTCCCACTTGCAGGAAGCACATCAAGCTGAAGGGCCTGGCTCTGGACCACAAAGTGACCGGTGAGCGCTTCCACAGCCACGTGATGGTGGTGGGCCAGCGGCTCAGCCAGAAACACCGGGAGCTGGACCACTCCGCAGAGAGGCTGCAGGGCGCCGGCGGGCCCGGTGAGAGCATAGAACCAGAGACGCCAGCAGGGACACGAGGGGAAGGGAAGCGTTCTAACCCTAAAGTGAACCATGCTCCCCCCCCCCCCGCCCCAAACAGTGCAAAGCACTGTCCTGTTCCGCAGGTCGGTTTGCTCCCCCATCTTCCTGTGGAGTCTCATCACCATGGCGATGACCCAGCTACGCATTATCTTTTTTATGGGGGCCATGAACAAGATGCTGGAGTTCCTGGTCACCCACGGCAGCAGTGAGTGTGTCCCCCGTCATACTGTCCCCCACTCATACTGCCCCCTTGTGATACTCCCCTTTCATACTGCTCTCTGTCATACTCCCCCTTCATCATACTGCCCTCTTGTGATACTGTCCCCATCATATTGCCCCCCCAGTCATACTGCCCTCTGTCATACTCACCCTTCATCATACTGCCCCCTTGTGATGCCCTTGTCTTGGGTTGTGTTGTTCTCTATGCCTGACTCATGACTCCTGTGTTCCAGCCTCCGAGGACCTGTTGCAGGAAGCTGAAAAGCAAGGTGAGGTCTCCATCACCGTGGGAACAACCCTCGCCCTCCTCGCTTTGCTGCGCTAATCCGCCATGCTTCAGCTGTTCTGTGCAGTTCTGTGTGGCTGGATGGGCAGGTCGGTGACAGCATGGTGATCATTTCCGGTTTGTCCTTTCGTGTGTCCGCATGTGTGCGTCTGTCTGCTCTAGGGGCGGAAGCGGCTGCATTTTAGGCCGTGACCTTGAACTCCAGGCGTCTTTAAGGTATCGCTGTGCCGGCTTTGGCTGTGACAACCTGTATTCTACCTTATGTGTTTACAGGCCCCCTGTTCAGGCTGAGAGGCCTCTAGCGAGTATGGCGTGTGCTGGCGTTCAAGCACCATTAGGGTGTGATGCCCCTGCCTCATGCCCCCTGTCTCCCCCCCCCCGACAGTGAGCTTCTACTCCTCCCTGTTCGGCACCCTGCAGCTGCTCTGCCTGCTCACATGTCCGCTTATCGGCTACATCATGGACTGGAGGATGAAGGAGTGTGACAGCCAGGCCACTCTGAGCGATTCTGATGGAGGGAAGCAGTGAGTCACATCTGGGGTCTGGGCATGTGGGAGGAAGTCCAGGCGTGCAGAAATGGGGAGGTCTGGCTGTGTGTGGGGAGGTGTAATTTATGGTTTTACTCCACCTTTCAGCCTCCCAGCACCTCCTAAAAGGGACAGAAAGATCCAGAAACTGACTAACGCCATCAGAGCCTTTATTTTTACCAACATGCTGCTGGTCACCTTTGGGGTCATCTCCCTCGTGGATAACCTGCCCTTACAGGTGAGCATGTAGTAGTATTATTATTATAGTAATAATACTTTCCAAGTCCGTGTCTTTTACCACTGTGATGGACTGAGACAGATGCCTCCCTCCCTTCCCCCTCCTCTCTCCCCTCCTCTCTTCTTTCCCCTCCTCCATCCCCTAATACCCTGCTTCCAGGTCGTCGCCTTTGTCCTCCACACCATGGTCAGGGGTTTCATTCACTCCTGCTGCGGCGGTCTGTATGCAGCTGTGTAAGTGCAGCCGTAGGGTTTGGTCGTATGTGGCCGTGTGAGAGCCGGGTGGTACAGATGAGGCCGTGTGAGAGCCGGGTGGTACAGATGAGGCCGTGTGAGAGACGGGTGGTACAGATGGGTGTTAGGGTCCAGGCACTACCTGCACTGTATAAGTCTGTCTTCAATTCTCAGGTATCCATCAAACCACTTCGGCACCCTGACGGGGCTGCAGTCCATGATCAGCGCTGTTTTCGCCCTTACCCAGCAACCCCTGTTCATCGTCATGGTGGGGCCTCTGCAGGGCGACCCGTACTGGGTGAGAATAGAACTGAAACTGAGGGTCACTGTGTGGGTTAGAGTCACAGCTACAGAAATGTTCATGGTCTTGGTCACTGTCATAGTTCTGTGATCTTGGTCATAAACATGGTGACTGTCACGGTTCTGTGATCTTGGTCATAATCATGGTCACTGTAATAGTTCTGTGATCTTGGTCATAAACATGGTGACTGTGACGGTTCTGTGATCTTGGTCATAATCATGGTGACTGTCATGGTTCTGTGATCTTGGTCATAATCTTGGTGACTGTCATG
>JAODKC010000053.1:9832370-9843965 GCA_026777985.1 Mormyrops attenuatus | reverse complement strand
GGTTCTGTGATCTTGGTCATAATCATGGTGACTGTCATGGTTCTGTGATCTTGGTCATAATCTTGGTGACTGTCATGGTTCTGTGATCTTGGTCATAATCATGGTCACTGTCACAGATCTGTGATCTTTGTCATAATCATGGTGACTGTCATGGTTCTGTGTTCTTGGTCGTAAACATGGTCACTGTCAGAGTTCTGTGATCTTGGACATAATCATGTTCACTATCATAGTTCTGTGACCTTGGTTATAGTCGTGCATGTGGTCATCATTCTTTGTCATTAGTGGATGGTCCTGAAATCAACCGGCTTTGGACATGAGTGTGAACATGTATCATTCTCACACGCTGTACCCTAACAGATCAACCTATTAACCAGCAGCATCATCACACTTTCTGTCCTCCTACCCCCAGATCAACGTGGCTCTGCTGATCTTCTCGCTGACCGGCTTCTTGCTGCCTGCATATCTGTTCTACCACTGTAGACATCTTGTCCTGGAGAAGCAGCAGCGAGAGGCGCAGAACCAATTTGTGACAGCTGACAAACAGGCCAACGGTCACCTCGTTCAGCAGGCTTAGGACCTGGGGGGCACGTTTAGTGACTTCATTGACAGTAACAACAGTCTTTTATTACAAAAACAATGTTTTGATCGTTGTATATTTTGGTAACTGCACCAGTACTAATGCAATAGTCTAAAAAGCCAAACCAAAGGAATCTCAGGGACTGTTACCCTGGGGGTTTTATGTAAGTGTTACAAAACATGGGGGCTGGCTGAATGGGGATTAGCATCATTATAAGTGTGCTGTGTGTTGCCTATGTGTACCGGTTTTGCTTTACTTGTGAGGACCAAGGGATTTCACGAGGCAGCAAATCCTGATATGACACACTTTGTGAGGACTGGAGGCCAGTCCTCACAAGACAAAACTAAAAATGCCAAAAGTCTTGTATTTTGATTGGTTACTTATGGTCAAGGTTAGGGTTGGATAGGGGTTAAGGTTGTCATTGATGGGATAAGGGTTTTGTCCATAGAAATGAATGGATGGATGGTCCCTACAAAGATATGGATACAGATGTGTGTGTGTGTGTGTGCACTCGCTAAAAGATGCATGTTTTCTTAGCTTCAGTAATTACTGTGTGAAGCATGTACACAAAAATTCATTACAGATAGTCCCCAGGCTACAAACAAGATCTGTTCCCTAAATCTGTCTAAGTCAAGTTTGTTGGTAAGTTGGAAAAATAATGATATAGTATATAATAATTATACAGAAAAAAATAAAAGTAACTACTTACAGTACTGTACTGTACCTCAAGCCGACAAGCCACTGAAGCGTTGCAGTGTTTCCATGTGCGTCACAAAGTAGTATGTGCGTTTGTTATTACGAACCATTCTATTTCACCCAATTTTGTAATATTTTAGATTTTATGACAGTCCGTTCACAAGTACAAGTTGTTCATAAGTTGGACGTTCTTAGCCCAGGGACTGCCTGTACTGCACCACTGACTGTGACGTCTGATTAAGAGCCAAAGTGTGTCAGGGACCCCTGACAGCCACACACTGCCTGCAGGAGTGCTACCACCTTTGGATCAACATGGTTTAAATGACATTCTTGCTCATAATAACTGCGGTAAAAGAAAGGCTAAATTCAAGATGAGAATGACGTTTGGGAGATCAGTCTGTCATTAAATCATGTTATTTTCAGTTTCTTGATTACTGGGTCAGAAGTAGATCTCTGTGTATGTGTAGTAAGTTGTCTGCTTGGTGTTTTCATTATGCAGCAATCCAGCTCAAACATGCTCAGGTTAGCTTTGGTGCTTAAAGTGTTTATAAACAGTGTTCTTTGTTCAGGCCAAATTTGTTTTGTACCTGTTTATAAAAAGGAAAAGCAGTACCTCACAAATTCAAGAAGATGAAGGTTAGATTAGTGCCTAATGACAGAGAAACACTTGCATGTGTAAGATGCAATGAACATCAGGGTCAGTGTGCCTCTCCTACATTGACTGTTCACTGGGAGAAAGGCTGCTAGCAATTTGTGACTGCAATCCCAGAGTTCACTGGGGCAACGGGTGCTGGCAAATTGTGTGCCTTTTGATATAATGTGCATTTGTACATAAGTGCTTTTGAAAGTTTAACAGTAATTACAAATTGATACGAGGAAACCTAAAAGTTATGGTGAGGTAAGCAGTTCGGCTGTTTCAGTGTGATGCTCATATTCTGGATTAATCAGAGTAATTTCAGGATTTATGGGATGGCTTGCTCACTCGTTCTGCTCTGTCACGGGTTCGCTCACAAGTTCAAGCTGATCGAGAAACACTCTGTGAGGCTGTGCAAGCCTACGAACACTTTCAGCGTGCTGCAAGATATAAGAAAATAAATGCATGAGCTATGATCTTGGATCTGTACCAATCATGCAACTACCCCGATTTACGTCCCTTTCTTTTAGGACAGGACAGCCTCGGGCTGTACATGTACTGATCCGAAGACAGTTCAGCACCTGACCGAATGTGAAGCAGTAATAGCGCAGGCATATGCACGACAAAAAGGAAACAACACATTCACATAGAAAAGAGCACAGCCATTTAATTAACAAAATTTATTAAAGTAAAGACGTGTGTAGACTCGGGGTCTCTGTCGCACCCAGTCCGAAAATGACTAGCTTCAAGTCCTTCCTGCTTCGGTGCATCAGCACAGTTATTCAGTGTCTCCAACAGTTCCTTCTGCTCCACACAGTTAAAACAAAAAGAAATGGGAATTGCCAGGGCAAAAGACAGATGCAGACGTGTGCATGGAGACGGACATCCCTTCTGCAGCCAGGCTTGAGTTTGCAAGGGCAAGGCTGAAGGGCCTGGGGTTCCCATAGGCCTCCACCTTGCTGCCGGTCCCAGGGATGGAGAGCTGGCCGAATGCACCGCCCCCCCCCCCCCAATTCTACCTCAAGCTGCTGCTGCTGCTGGGCTGGGAGCTGGCCAGGCCGGGGTGGTCTGGGCTGTGCCGGTTCTGGGAGGGGCAGAGGAGGTGGGAGGAGTTAACAACTGGCTTAATCAAACACACATACATACACAGACCATACATATACAGGGTACTCATCATGCATGTGTCACAAACCCCATAAGTACACAAACACATGCACAACTGAATAGGCACACAGGACCAGCATCTACTGGTAAAATGTGTCCTTTATGGTTATCAATTAAACACCAACGTCACGCCCCTGCCGGCCACCCTCCTCCTTGCATGCCGCCCACCTTCTTTTTCTTCTTATCCTTCTTCTTCTTTTTGCGATCGGGATCATCGTCTCTCTTCTTCTTCTTCTTCTTATGGTCCGAGTCCGACGGTGTTTCTGTCCGAAATCGAGGTGCCAAGGTTAGGCTGGCTGAAAGCTCACTGTCCTGCCTGACAATCTCGTGAGACATGCTGGCATGCAACACAGTGGTGCTCACGCTGTACCTGGGGGCAGCGGGTCCTGAGGTCGGTGGTGCCGGTGCTTGTGCTTGCTCTTCTTCTTGGGGGGCTGGATGTGCATCAGTCTGTACTGCTCCGGCAGCTGTGGGCACAGAGCAACACCGTCACACAGGTCTTGTCCCCCGCACCCGATTGTCACACCTGCAGAGCCGTGAGAGGGGTAGGACAGGACGGGGACACAGTACCGGCCCAGTGTGCAGCCGAAAGCCTGTCAGCATGGTCCCTGTCAGGGGGTTGAAAGAGTTTCCACAGACAGGGGGCTTCTCTATTAGCGAGCGGAGAGAGCTGCCGTCTTGGGAGCCTAGGGTATCGATCATGCCTGGGGGGAACACAGGTCACATAACCTGGAGGTTAGCAAGCCTTCCTCTCACGTTTGGTTAACCCCTGAGCACCCTGCACATCTCAGCAGGAATCATCACCTGGCAGCTCAGGCAGGAAGTTGCTCAGCTTCTCCTTGACCTTCTTGCCACAGAACTTGTTGTAGGCGTGTTCTAGGCTGTAGTGTGTGATCAGGTTGGTGTTGCCCGTCAGCTCGTTGCCCACTGGACCAAAAGGCAGAGCACAGAAAATCCCATTAGGACAGCCCAGTTCAACACCGCGCTAACACCAATCATACGAAAGCCGTATCTCTACAGCTCAGAGTGGGAACAAATTCCGATTAGTTTTGCCGAATTGTAGATTTACATTTATACATACACACACATCAATATTATTGATACATAAACTGAAGATTAAAGTGTACTGAATGGACATACACATAGCTCACAGACCGAGAAAGATGGATGAAAAGCAGAGCATGCGCATCGCCGTTGTAATTATTGTCTTAGCCCGACGATTAATGTGGACCACAGCTGTAAATTGCCGTGTAACCCTCAGCTTGTAATATTTAAAATCACACCTTGCATTTTTTAGACCTGCATACTCGCTATTCTGGAATTACCGGGTAGTTCTCTGAGTAAATAGAACGGCTCGTTCATCGCCCCGAGCTTCCGCAGAGTAGGCCCGTCATCCCCGAGCTGGTGTGGAAGCTGCACGGCCATCGGGACCTGGCTTTGAGGTGGTGGCGGAGGAGGCTTTCCTGGAGCGAAGCCCAGCGTCGATGAGCCAGTGGGAACCTGCGCGTCATTTTGGGCGTACAGGGACGAAAATATTTCCGTCATATCTATCTGAAGTAACTGCGTATATAAATAATAAATAACACTTTTACAAATAACGAACAACGTCAAGCTTCTGTTTTTGTTGTCCGTAGCGTTACGACTCAGGTACCATCAGATCTCTTTGGATACCGTAATAAACCTATTTAACAGGGTTAGAAAGCGTTCTGAAAGCAATCTCTTAATTCGAATAACCGAACGACTATTTCTATCAATCTACTATCTATCTATCTATCTACTTGCAAATGCGGTTAAACTCATTTTGTGATTACGAGTAATCGCACTAAAAGCGACTTTATTGAGACAATGTTAATGTATTCTAAAACTATTTTCCCCATTTAGACCAACTATAACGTCAATTACGGTAAATAAACCCCGTTCCCTTCCCAACCTACTTGACTCTTCCCACAAAGCCAATCATGGCTCACGATATGACCAGAACCCTCCTCTCGACCAATCATATTTTAGGTAGGAAGTTCGTCCCTGCTGCCGTATTACTTTCCGACTTTAAAATGACTTGGGATTCGTTTATCTGCTTCCAGTCCGAGTCATAACCATTGTAAGAATTACGGATAAACTGATACAAAGAGAGTGGCCTCCGTACTCAAAGAATTACGGGCATTTCCTCGCATAGCAGAACGGCACGCAGCGCAGGCTTCAGCATTGCGGCCCGTTGTCTCTGCATAGCCGAGGCGGTTTTATAGAAGATGGCGCTGCTGACCCCCCTGTTCGCCTTTCTCTACCACCTGCCGCAGGTGTATAAGTGGCTGCTGAAGCCCTATTATGTGGCTTCGCTCTTCCTGGCGGTCGCCTTCCTTCTGGTCCGCAAAAGCCCCGGCATTTGCGAGCATCTCCCCACACAGCGGGAGGACGGCAATTCCTGCGACTTCGACTGGGTGTGTATCGCGCGTGGAAAGGGCTAGACAACGGCGAGATGATGCAGGGTCACGGGCTAAGTGTGGATGGCGTCTTAATGGGCTTGCCACTACTGTCGCCAGTCAGACAAATGCGCTTGCGAAATTAATGCAATGTAAATGCAGTGTGACAAATGAGGCTGCGTATATGGGCCGTGCGATGGCGCCCCGCGTCTGCAGCTCCTGCTGCTCGGGGTATCGGTGCCGACATGCATGTGTCACACTAACCTGCTGCGTGTGCTGCCTCGCAGAGAGAGGTGGAGATCCTGATGTTTCTCAGTGCCATCGTCATGATGAAGAACAGGAGAGCCAGTGAGTGTTTACCGGCTTCTGCTGCTTCTGTGTCACGCCATCCTGCGTACCGATCGAGTCATTATATACTCGTTGGACACGTTTTCCTTTGCTGTGTTATTAGATGATTTGCCGGGCTCGAACCTAAGACATTCTGAGCACCAACAGTATTATGTTGACATGGGCCACACACAGCAGTGCTTGTAGTAGGCAGCAGTTCTGTATTTTTGTTAGTTTATCTTTTCTGTTTCTTTACCGTCCATTGCATGACATGACATGACAGATTTGAACATTAGAATCCTGAACTCAAAAACCATATTTGTGTCTGAGACTGACCCTGGTTTATTTGTGTACACGGCCCATTTCATACTTGCTGACTGTCAGAGGAATACTGTCTTTTGTACAACATTATAGTGCTGTTTTTCCAGTTTTTTGTCTGTGTGGCAGCAGCTCCAGTGGTGATCGCACTGGTGGCTGTGCCTTGCCACGGCCTGGTTCTGTATTCACAGTCGTATTTATTTACTGTCAGCAGTAACTATCAGCTTGTGTTGTCTGCTAAAGAGAATTTCAGCAGTTTGGCTGGCTGTTGTGACATTTGTTCAGTTTCAGTTCACTTTGCCCCCCATTTCAGTAACTGTGGAGCAGCACGTGGGGAACATCATCCTCTTCTCCAAGGTGGCCAATGTGATCCTCTTCTTCCGGCTGGACATTCGAATGGGCCTCCTCTACCTCACGCTCTGCATCGGTAAGAAGGGCAGGTCCTGAACCTAACCCTACCTCACGCTCTGGATCGGTAAGAAGGGTGGGTCCTGAACCTAACCCTACCTCACGCTCTGCATCGGTAAGAAGGGCGGGTCCTGAACCTAACCCTACCTCACGCTCTGCATCGGTAGGAAGGGCAGGTCCTGACCCTAAGCCTTCCTCAAACTGTGCTTTGGTAAGGGCGGGTCCTGACCCTAACCCTACCCCTACCCCACACTCTGCATCAGTAAGAAGGGTGAATGATGTCATTTGGCGGCAGTATCTGTTTTTATAGCAGTGGAAAACCAGCACCTTGAAGTACCATACTTTTGGTACTTTTTTGAAGTACAGTACCTGGTGCAATGGAAAAGTGCCAGGGAGTAGAAGGCCAGTGCCTGTCCCCCCCCACACTCTCTGACTGCTCTGCTCTCCATCCCAGTGTTCCTGATGACCTGCAAACCGCCGATCTACATGGGCCCAGAATACATCAAGTACTTCAGTGACAAGACCATAGACGTGAGTGTCCCAGTGGTGCAGATCCGCACGAAAACCTCACCCCCGCAGTTCTGACACGATAGCAGAGCATGCAAAGGGTATTCCAAAGCAGTGTCTCCTGTGTGTGTCGTAGGAGGAGCTTGACAGGGACACTCGTGTCACATGGATCGTGGAGTTCTTTGCCAACTGGTCTCCTGAATGTCAGTCCTTTGCCTCGGTCTACGCTGACCTCTCTCTCAAGTAAAGCTCATCGCCACACATGCACGTGAACGCACACGCACGCATGTCCACAGCGTCACGGGAAATCGCACGCATGTAACCTTCTGCTTCACAGGTACAACTGCGCTGGCCTGAAGTTTGGGAAGGTGGACGTGGGGAGATACGGAGAGGTCTCTAAAAAGTAGGTCCCCTCTCTCTATCTCCATCTGTTCAGTGTGTTTTTCAGATCACCATTCTGCTGAAGTTATGTATCAACCATCACCACTCCACCACTGTATCATTGCCCTTGTCTGTATGCTATAACCATTCCTCTGGCCCCTCCAGGTACAAAGTGAGCACCTCCCCCTTGTCTAAGCAGCTTCCCTCACTGCTGCTGTTCCAGGCAGGCAAAGAGCTGATGCGGCGCCCCCAGGTGGACAAGAAAGGTCGTGCAGTTTCCTGGAGTTTTACAGAGGTGAGGACTGTGTGCTGATCCAGGGTCTCAGAACATGCAGTCTGAAGGTGTAAATCACACGCACTATGATGCAGCTGTACTGTTTTTAAGGGTTTTGAAGGTCAGGTGCCGTCATTTCCGGATGCGAGGCTCATGCCGATGACTCATCTGCCTTATCTTCAGGAGAACATCATTCGGGAGTTCAACCTGAATGAGCTGTACCAGAAGTCCAAGAAGCTGTCAAAGGGGAAAGCTGAGAGGGTGGCTGAGCCGAAGTTCCCAGCCGTGCCCGAGGAGGGCGAGCTGGAGGCAGGGCCAAACAGTCAGAATGTGGCGCTAGAGACCAAGAAGGACAAGTAGAACGATGTCAGATACCACATTTCATTACGCATCAGTCCTATTGCAACAAAATATTGACTGGATGGGATTATGCAAAAAAATTGCAGCGACTCAGATGGAGGGAAGATGGACCTCAGGAGAGATGGCGAGAAGTGGAGATGATGGTGGAGATGATTATTATTTTTTTAAGTTGTATGTCTTTATATCAGTGCTTTAAATTGCAGATCATTTGACAGCATACGTCTATGTAATGATCTCCAGCATGCCAGCTACTTATGTGATTTTACTACTGATATTTAAATGTTTCCCTTTCTCAGCCAACCCAGATCAGTGATTTTTGTTTTTTTGGAATCTATTACTGTAGCCAAAAGTGACACTGAGGGAACAAACCCAAAGCAGCATGGATATGGGGAACTGCTCCCACAGAATAACCACCCTGATTCATGCTCAGGGTGTAGTAGCAGGTGCCAGTCCCCTGTGTAATGTCGGTTAGGGTCCGAGTTTCTGAGGCCCGCCGTGATCCGAGGCATGTCGGGGCCCGAGGGTCGGCGGCCCGCCGTGATCCGAGGCATGTCTGGGTTGGGGGGTCGGGGTCCGAGGGTTGGAGGCCCTCCATGACCCGAGGCACGTCTATGTCGGGGGTTCGGAGGCCCTCTCTGATTCTAGGCATCATTTAGCCCGAATAAGCTGCTTCACTTCCGCACATCATACTGCTGTGGGTTTCCTGCTATCAGGTTCACAGCCCATGGCTGACCGTCACTTTGTCCCTCCCCTCTCAGGCCATGGCCCTCTCTCGTAATTCTGTGGAAACACACCATACTCTTGTTGGTCGAGTTGTTTTACTATTAAAATTGCTTAGAGTCTCAATCCAAGGTCATGCTGTGTACAGATTGCTCGATTTATTCGGGGGGGGGGTTGATTTCCACAAGCATGCGTCATCGGCTGTCTGTGTTAAATGCTGTATCGTTGGTTGGGTGGTTTGGACTCTAACGTGTGGAAGGCCTGGTTCTGGCTGAGGAAGGCGATACATTAAGGAGAGTGACTCCACATTTTTCAGCAAGCATGACCAGGCTGATCAGTAGCCCGTGTCTGTCAGATACACTGCTGTATATCATCAGGGAAAGGGGGGGCTGGTCCTGTGCCTCATGTTAATCCCCATGCCTGCATATTGGGTTTTACGAAAGGAAAGTCAGAGTAACAGTTTTGTGGCTCGGGGGGTTGAGCTGCTGCTTAGAATCTCACAATAATGATGGATCAGCACCCCCATTTCAGATCACGCAAATTTAAAACAATTTTGAAACCAAGGGCTTTCAAAATGTTTTACAAACAGTTTATTATCATTGGTCAGCCATACTGACAGACATACACACAACCAATCACACTCACATATGCACAATACACACAAGCCCCGCCTTTCCTGTTATTTTCTGCATAGGCATTGGCTGGTCACAACTGCTGTCACATTCTAGCCTTCTGACATCACAATGTCACACAGTGCAATTTTAAAAGTTTAAACACTTTCCTCTGACTGGACTGGTGAGACAAGAAACTTCATAACATTCCAATATAAACCAGATCATCATTTTGAAAGATGTAAAACATCCTTCTGGGTCCCAGTCGAACAATGATTGGATTGGTTCTCATATACAATGCCACAGTCACATAATTGGCCAGCCTTGGTGTGGAAGGTGACCTAATGACTCAACTGATAAACTGACATTATAAACATCCAGAAATATACAGCAATTCAAAACAAGGTCTGTCATTTCTCAGTGATTATCAGAAAACCCTCAAGAAGCAACTGCACGCTAGCATTTCGAAGGGAGAATCAGCTATCCATGCTCTGCCAGGGCCCGTGAAGGCGGCAGGCCATGCAGGGCCTCAGTCTTCGCTTTCGGCAAGAGCCACGACAGGCAGGAGGTCCAGCTGGGTGCACGAAAACCATTCCGTCCAGATAGACACCCTTCAGACTCCTGCTTTTATGAAACCCACTATATAAATTGATAAAAATGTAAAAATAAATAATTCAAATAAAAACGAACAACGGCGCTCGACAGCTGCATGGGCAAGCGGGAGCTGCCTGTCAGTCAGCAAACGCGGCCCTGGGGACAGGAGGGAGCAAGCGCCTGGTCGGGCTGGGCTGCAGCGTCTAGCGGTCAAAATCCAGATGGGTAGAAATAATGTGCATCACTCTGTGGGCTTCACCTTCCATTCTTCGGCGTTTCAATACAGTTCCTGCTGTCATAGCAAGAGTGAGCCAGCAGAGGCCACAGTGTGAAGACTGACACGGCACCCTGGGCTTCAGTCACGACTGCAGAACATGTACGTGCGCCTGCCCGGACCCAGTTGAGTGGCGTACTGGCCCACTGCAGGCCGCGATCCCTGCTTAAAGCAGCCCCCGTCAAACTGAGATCTCATAGGTGGTCCCACCGACGCCTGTGACTTTCTTCACGCCACCTCCCTGCTTGTGGGTGGGGCTGTGCAGAGAGGATGTGCTGTGATTGGCTGGGCCTGGCCGAGTGGTAAGAGGAGCCGGGCTCCCCATGTGCGAGGGAGAGGATGGGGAGGATGCCGAATGATGTGGTGAGGGTGGAGGGCCTGTTTTTGGCTGCCCGTTTGAACGGCTGTAGGACTTCATCTGAATCTCATCCCTGAAAGGGAAGGGAGAGAATGTAGGGTTACAGAGAGAGAGAGCGAGCGATGCCACCCAAGGCACCAGCTACGAGGGAAGGAAAATGTGAGCCAGCGGCTAAGATCCAGGAACAGGAGAACATCGCCGACTGCACAGCAAGCCCACGAACCCTACGCTGGGCCTGGCACTACATGCTGCTCTCATTATCTTGCATTAGTCCATCTGTCCATTTGACTGTTCGCCTCCCGGCCTTAACCAGTACCACACCATCTGGGCATATCTAACGTTTCCCGGCATTCTAGTGCACTTTATTCATTCTCTATGTGCTGAACGATCAGTTTGGCCACCATGCATCGTCATGGAAACCCCCAGTCACATGGCGCTAAGTAAGCTCCACCTTACACGCACACAAAGGGAGGCAATGCTGACAGGAGGGGGCAGTAGAAAGCTGCAGGGCCGTACTCACTTTGGGGCCTGGATGGCTGCCCCCGCCGAGGCCTTCCTCACCAGCCGGCTCTGCATCTCCGCTGCCGCCGCGCTCGAGTACGACAGAGACTTGCCTAGCGGGGGGCGATGCGGAAGGGGGCCTGGAGACACGGACCCCTGAGGGGAATCCGGTGAGCCCAGAGAACGCGCCCAGGCTACTGGGTGTGAATCTGCCAGCACCGGCGCTCGTGAGAAGCGCAGGGGCCGCGCGTGGTGCTGGGGGTGCCGCTGGTGGTCCCTGTCCACCGGAGTGGGGGGCGGGCTCACACCGTGCAAGTAGGCCTTGCGGGGTGAGGACAGCAGGGCGGCCGAGGCCTGGTGCAGCCCGGGGTCGCGCTGCTGGGCCAGCTGTGCGGACAAGAAGGGTGAGCTATAGCCCAGTACAGGAGGGTGGTGCGCGTGCAGGAGGGGGCGGGCGTGCAGGGGGGCACGGGG
>JAODKC010000053.1:9801347-9812453 GCA_026777985.1 Mormyrops attenuatus | reverse complement strand
GTCTGTCACCCCCCTCTGCGTCCCCTGTGTCTGTCACCCCCCTCTGCGTCCCCTGTGTCTGTCACCCCCCTCTTTGTCCCCTGTGTCTGTCACCCCATCTGTGCGTGTGTCTTCTGCCTGGGTCCCATGTGTGAGTCTCTTTACTGCGTCCCCTGTGTGTGTGTCTCCCGTCTGCATCCCCTATATGTGTCTCATATCTATATCCCCTGTGTGTGTCCCCTGTGGGTGTTTGTGTTGTCTGTCTATGTCCCCTGTCTGTTTTGCCTGTCTGCGCCCCTTATGTGTCTCAGGTCTGTGTCCTTTGTGTGGGTCCCCTGTTTACATCCCCTGTGCTTGTCCCCTGTCTGAGCTCCCTGTCTATGTCCCCTGTCTACTTCCACTGTGGGGAAGATGGAGTTTTTCTTAAAGGACACATGGCAGACGCATGACTTCCAGCAGGACGGCTGTGACAGTCCCTCCCTCATGTCCTTGGATGGAGTGACTCACATGCAGCCCCCACTCTTCTAATAGTGTTTTCTCATTGGTGCTCATTCGGCTTCAGGGTGCAGGCTGGGCTCTGTATGGCTGAGAATACGCATGACATCATCATGGAGGCAGTAGGAATGCGCTCCATTCAGACGTCCCGGCATGTGTTTCACAGGTTCCTGGTCCTGGAAAAAAAAAAATATATGTTCATATACTAATACAGCACTTCCTGTTTACAAGCTGCATTGTATTTGAAGGAGGGGTGGATGTGGATCTTTCTGTTGTACCCTTGGGTGATATCCTGTGCCTAATTTTTCCAGTGAAACTTCCATCTGAGTAAAAGGGTGTAACTCTGCTTTGGATGCGAGGGCTAAACATGAAGTATGTGTTCTGTGATGCACTGGCGTCCAAGCTAGGGAGCCCCCAGTGGCAGGCTGCTGATGGTCTGTCACTCCCTTCCACAGACTCCAGGACCCCTGTGTTGGGGGGGGGGGGGAATGCCAGCCAGCCCATCACAGACAACTTAGGGACGGCGTTGAGCCTAACTTCA
This sequence comes from Mormyrops attenuatus, assembly GCA_026777985.1. Classification (NCBI taxonomy): domain Eukaryota; kingdom Metazoa; phylum Chordata; class Actinopteri; order Osteoglossiformes; family Mormyridae; genus Mormyrops; species Mormyrops attenuatus. The sequence continues at coordinate 9,811,438 of JAODKC010000053.1, read as the reverse complement.
GGTTATCAGGGTACAGAAGGGAATAGTCTGGCTCAGCCAATCACGAGCTTGGCCCATCCCCAGGGTAGGCGAATACCAGCCAATCAGATTTTCTTCTTTATTATTGTAAATCAGAAGGAAGATAAATATAGGAGGGAGAGGAGCTGGTACTTCGTGAGTAATTAATTGTGTAAGTTGGCAGCATTTAATAGGGCAGATAAGTGTCAGATGGGGAGATGTGCAATGAACGGGGGCAGCTCTCAAAGCCTCCTGTAGCTGTGAGGTGACAGAGTGCTGCTGAGCCGGCTCCTGTGCTGCCTTTCAGCCATTTCCGGGTTTCTGAGTGCATTCTCTGGGACTTATTAGTCACTGACAAGTAAGCAGGGCCAGTCCCACAATTCCACAGGAGAGCAGGTGGCCGCCTAGGGCGCCATCTTCTGGTGGGTACTGGCTTAGCAAACCTTCAATTCCACAGGGGCACCACACAACGGTCCGAGAGAACGTGAAATTGGCACCTACCTCTTTGCACCCTCAGCTATGCCGGCAGACCTGGCAATTAATCGCACATACAATAAAAAAATTGTTGATTAATAAATTGTATTTATTTATTAGTCTGTGTGTTGAGGGGTTGGTGCGCCATCCTGGGTTTTTCCCTGCCTTGAGGCCATAGCCGACGGAATAGGCTCCAGACTCTATTTAATTTATTATATAATTATTATGCTTATTATTATGTTATTTATTGCTTTATTATATTAATCAAGTACAACCTTTATTTGACTGCTCTTATTGTTTGTGTATGTATCTTGGCATCGGCAGTAGAGGTTGGGGTGGGGTGACCCCCAAAGGGGGCCATTTGGGCTTTCACCGGCCCTCCCAGTAAAAATGTAAATAAATTATACATCGAGTTATTTATTTCTGAACAAGAGAAGATTTTTTTTGAATCAGAGCTCTGTTGTCAAAAGCTAGTGTTCATGAATAATTCTCAGAGGGAAAGTCTTTTTGAGATCTGTGTGTTTTAAGGACATGGGACATACTTCAAGAAAAGGGAATGCAGCAAAATCATGGCATGAGAAGTGTGTGTGTGTGGGGGGTGTTTCATTTTCCTTTTGCTTTGGATGCATTTCACAGGTTGGAAGGGACACCCACACAAGGCAGCTTTTGGAAATACAAAGGTGACATTTATTCTCTTTCTTGAAACCTTTAACATTTCTTTCGACAATAATATATCTCACAAAATTTTAAAAAATTTGTAAACATACACTTAGATCGATCCACAAGCATTAAATGTAGAGTTAAAGTCGTTCCAGCTGGCACACACACACACACACACACACACACACACACACACACACACTCACACACACATTCACAGAGTAAAAAGCAGTCACACTAGCTTCTCTGCATGCATGTTTCTCTAATCCTCACATCCTGCTTTGACTTCCTTCTCTCTTTCTCTCTCTCTTCCTCTCTCTCTCTGACATATCATCTGGCCATCTGCTATGCTCTGGGGGGGGTCCAGCTGGGTAACCTCAGGGCTACAACTGTCCCCAGCAGGGGTGCTGTACCTGTCGAGCTGTCCCCAGACACTCCCCTGTCTTCACGGAGTCAGCAGGAGGTGGCTCCCTGTATCACCGCCATTCTGCGGGCTGTCTGGCATGCCCGCTGGTCCGATGGCAGCCATCACACAGGGCACCTCTCAGCCAAGCTCAGTGCCAGCGCTTTGCAAAGCCAAGGCCCATGATGCTCTGCTCTCTGTCTGTCTGCCTTTTTGTCTGTATCTGCCTGCCTGTCTGTCTCCCTGCCTCTTTGACTACCCATCTGTCTGTCTCTCTGTCTCTGTATCTACCTCCCTGTATGTCTACCTCTCCTTCTGTCTGTCTGCCTTTTTGTCCATGGGTCTGTATGCCTGTATCTCCCTGTCTGTCTGTATACCTCTCTGTCTGTCTGCCTGCCTGTATCTACCTCCCTCTCTGTCTTTCTGTTCAGCCTGCTGGGCTTGAGCCCAGTCCCTCCTATTCTGGTCCAGTCTGGCTCCCCCAGTTGTAAGAGCTCCCCCTGCTGGAAGGTGAAGGTAAGGTGGGAGAGGACATGAGCAGGCTGGATAGAATGGAAATCCCGTTTTTTCAGATGTTGGGAAGCCTCGTCACCCACAATAAGAATCACTGCTGAAAAAGACACAGACAGGCTGTAGCAAAAGGGCCGCAGCTGTCATGACCCTGTGATCCTGCTGGTGTGTCCTCACGCTCTGAAGGCACTGGGGGTCCTGAGAAACAGGACCTGTCCACTCACCACTCTGCCACGCCGGCCGCCGCACGCCTCCTGTTAGCTCCCATGTCCTGTGATCCCCGTGGCTGACTGATCCCACTCTCATCTGGCTCACATTTGCTTGTTAAAAGTGAACAGGGCATCTGTCTGGCAACATCTTACCTCGCCAACTTTAAAACTGTTTACAGCCAAAACTGAGAGCGGCGGCGGTGGAAGGCGTCTGCTAATGGAGCAGGAGCTACAGTTTCTCACACTGATATCACCGTGCGTGCCAGCAGTAACAGTGAGGACAACAGTGAGGCCATCACTGCCCCCTGCTGCCAGCGAGAGGCATCTGCAGCCATATTTATGCATGCTGCACTGATAACTATTGTAAGTAAATAGTAAGAGTAGAAAAAATCGTAGTGCTGTCGTAGTTTAAGTAGCAGCAGTAGGAATAAGAGTTGACCAAAGTAGAAGTAGCTGTAACAGTATAAGCAATGGCTCAATAGTACCTACAGTACAATGATAGCAGCACCACAGGTGCCGTTACACTGGACTGTCAGTAGAAAACTGAAATATCAGAAACCGTCATTTTTTTACTTACAGCCCTGGCTGAACTGAGCAGCCATTCTGTTCCTGTTTTGTGCTTTAGCGAGAGCAGCAGCGCTGAATGTATTTTCCCACTGTCCCTCCTGTATCCACAGAATCCCACAGTTCTTTCCAGTATGGCGCCTCCTAAAGGACTGGAGGTCCAGGAAAGTCAACTGAAAGGAATCAAGATACGGGTGTTTGGGGGCAGTGAAGGAAAAAGGGGGGTTTTCAAATCTGCAGGACGAATGGGACCGGTGGGCAGTCAGCCAAAGAGCATGTGCATGAAGAGAGTGATGGCACAGAGGTGAAGGAAGGTAAGGAAAGGGGTGGTGGAGGAAGAGGAGGAGGGCAGGGAGGGGAAGTCGAAACTGGGGGGACACTCGAGCTCAAAGCAGCGCATGGAGGTGGCGGCTGCGTCCTCGTTGCCATAATTGGCCCAGTACTCCTCGGGGTCCAGCTTGGGCAGTGCGGCCTCCTCCTCCCCGAACTCATACTTGGCGGAGGAGACGGCACTGTTGGACCCGGGGAAGTCATGGGATTTGCCCGCGTGGAAGGGGAACGCCTTGATGGTCTCGGAGCTCTTCTCGAACACGCCCTTGGAGGACGCTGCAGGCTTGTGCTTGGAGAACCACCAGCGGGTCTTAGTGCTGAAAGTGGTGGTGGTGGTCCCGGCCAGGGAGCCTGGATCTGGCAGTGGGCAGAGGGCGAAGTCCATCTCACGCAGGAAGCGCAGGTCCAGGCCACGGCGGGGTGTCGGCGACGAGCACATCAACTCTGAGCTGGAGACCCGGGACCCGCGGAAGAACTCCCAGAGCTGCCGGGCCTCGCAGCCACAGGACCAGGGGTTCCCATTGAGCCGCAGGAACTGGACGGCGCCGGCGTCCCGCAGGACTTGGCCTGGGAGCTCTGCCAGCGAGTTGTTGAAGAGGAAGAGCATAGTGAGGCGGCCCAGGTCGCGGAACGCCCGGCGGTGTACCTGCTTGATACGGTTGTCGTGCAGCAGCAGCCGGTCCAGGTTGACCAGGCCACGGAAGGCGTGTTCCGAGATGGTGCGGATGCGGTTCCCGTGCAGGAACAGCTGGTTAAGGTTGACTAGGTCGGAGAAGAGGTCGTCCTGCAGGAAGTGCAACTGGTTCTCCTGTAAGTAGAGGAACTGCAGGCTGTAGAGCTTGTGGAACAGGTCGTGGGGCAGGGCGGCCAGCCGGCAGCGGTGCATGTGCAGGCTCTGCAGGCGCTCAAGCCCCCGGAAGGCACCGCCCTCCAGACGGCGCAGCGTCGGGTTGTCCCCCAAGTCCAGCTCCTCCAGCTCGCGCAGGTCACTGAAGGCTCCAGCCTCGATCCAGGTGATGTTGTTGGAGAAGAGCCAGAGGACCTGGGGGAACGTGACCGTGGTTAGCGTGGGAACTCCCTTGGCATCTGTAAGCATTCTCACTGCAGGAATGCATGTGGTATCTTCACATTTTTATTACAATAATTTCAATAAAAAGCAAAACAAACATCCTCATTCACACTCGAGTTGTGAGCCAAAGGGTCTCCAATTGTAGCTCACACCCTCTCTCTCTCACACACACACAAACATAAGACACGTGTCACACACGAACCTGCGTCCCAAAGCCGAAGGAGTCGACACGCAGCTCGGTGATCTGGTTGTTCTGCAGGAAAACGCGCTGGGAGCTGTATGGCATGCCGGACGGCACCAACGTGAAGTTCTGAGCCTGGCAGCTGACCGTCATGGGGGATGGGTAGCAGACGCAGAGGCGCGGGCATGCCGTGGCTGGGCTGGAGCTCAGCAGGACCAGCCACAGCACCAGGCAGAGTGCAGCGCCACCTGGTGGAGAAGGGACCGCATGGCGGCAGAGGTTGTGTAAAACACCTACTTTGACACTTAATTTTTTATGAGTAAAAGCGCTGAGAATTACAGGTGTCGGTCATAGAACACCGTCTTGGATTTAAGTACAGAGTGTCTTCGACGGGTATTTCAAGGCCCCCGATGCCCAGCAGAAAACAAATTTTGTCAACTCTATTGACAAATAATATTAAATATTAAAACATTATAGTAGCACAGGGTATGTGGCTGTTAGTTCATGTCTGTTTCACAAATAATTAACATAATTAAACTAGTTTAAATAATAATAAAAATCATCACTTTATTAATCCCTGTGGGGAAATTGTCTATACGCCTCCCTCAACTTGCTCTTTGTAAGCAAGCTGTCCGCGAAGAAAATAACTGTAATGTCACGAAACTGCATGCAACCAGAGGTAGCCTATATCTTCTAATTTTTTTTCACTTGCTTCTTGCGCTCCCTGCGCCCTAGGCAATCGCATATTTTGCCCATAGGGCGGGCCAGCCCTGAGGTATTTCGTTTGTCCGCACACCAGGAGCTGTCCGCCGCACTGGTGCTGAAACGCGTCGCTGAAACGCAAAGTGACTTACGGGGAAAGGCCATGCATTACAGCGGGCATTCCGTGAGAGCACCCCGTTGAAACGCGCTTCTACTTTACGGTGACCCCATGCATTACAAGCGGCTTCACAGCTCCGCTCGTTAAGAGCCGACATAGTGGCAAAGCACAGTACATTCCAATGTATTCTGCAAAGCCTAAAGCCCATCATTTAAAAAAGGAAACAACAAAAAGGAACAAAATAAAGCAATACCAAGTATTTAAAGTACAACCAATAACACTCTTAGTTCCAGATAAGAAACACAGAGATCGTTATCATGCAGAGAGCGCCGGGGCGTCCCGGGCAGACTCACCTCCGAAGCGGCCTCTGTAGCCCGTGCGGTAAAACGCAGCCGAAAAGCTTTCCATCTCGAACCAAAGCCGGGAGCGAGTTAGCCTGTGCTGGCGAGTCACTGCCTGCTATCTCCGCCGGAGCTCTGGTTTGCGAGTCGGTGCCGCTTGTGGCGAAGCGATGGAGAGAGTGCCGAGTTGGTGCTCCGGGGCCGGCTTTATAGGCAGCCGGGGGGCGCCTACGGCAGTGGGCAGCGCCGGGATCTCTCTGCGTAAGCAGCGGGGTCACGGCGCGGCGCGGGCGGGGGAGCGCCGAGGAAGCCGCTTCTCACATGGCCGTTTACGGTGACAAGCCGTAGATGGGCAATGATGCATGAAAGAGAGGATGGTGGGGGTCGGCACGGCGCCCGGCGGTGACGGAGCGCCGAGGAGGAGCAAAGCGAGGCGGCGGCATGTCCATGTCGGGTTTTGGCGTCGGAACAAAACCTTCGGTGATGTAAGAAAAAGACAAGAAGACGTTAAGTTAAAGGGTAATTAGAGACGAAAAAAATGTGCGAGGAAACTCCGCCAAGTACAAATTAGGAACTAAAATAAAACTTTTGCTATAGTATTAATATTTTGGTGTGATGATTTATCCAAAATGAGCTAATGAAGGTTACTGCATAAGAATGATTTTGCCTCTGTTTTTTGTCATTAAAGTAATAATGATACAGTATTGAAGTAATAAATGAACACACAACCCAATAAAACACAGTATGGGAAGTGGGCAAATGATAATATTCAGTAATATCTAAGGACCAACGTGCCAGGTGAACATGATCTGAGGTGAGTTCCTGGGAGCATGGTTCTGGCTGGGATGATGTGATTCCAGAAGAAAGCATAGGAAGCCAGGCTGAAACGTGACGGCAGTGGGGAATTAGCCATGACTGCTGGATGCCGATGGCACAGCCACGTGCTTGTGCAGTTTGTGTCTCCTAGAGGGAGCCTCCATGGAGGCGGTGGGGGCGTGGGGAGCTGAGACGTGTCCTGAAATGCGGGGGCTGGTGAGCTCACACCCTGGACTTGTGCCCTTCCCGGCTGGAGTCTCCTATCAGCTTCTTCTCAGAGCTGCCGTTGGACAGACATGTCAGAATAAACATTTCTGCCATTTACACATGTTCTGTATGCAAGTGTGTTGGACTGAACTGGGAAATGTGTACATCTATATAAGGGTGTAATGATGGTTTGAACATTGGGCCGGGGGGTTTGAGGCCCAATAGCATATTTTGACTATTGGGGGGGGGGGGGGCTACAATCCCCCCCCTGTAATTTACACCAATGCATCTATACATCTCCCATGTATCACCCCTGATCTGCCCCATGCTGAGGGTGTATCACTCCACAACTGCCCCATGATGAGAGTGTATCATACCTGATCTGCTCCATGCTGTAGGTGTATCACCCCTGATCTACCCCATGCTGAGAGTGTATCACCCCTGAACTGCCCCGTGCTGAGTGTGCATCACTCCACAACTGCCTTGAGATGAGTGTGTATCACCCCTGAACTGCCCCATGCTGAGGGTGTATCACCCCTGAACTGCCCTGAGTGTGTATCACCCCTAAACTCTCCCATGCTGAGGGTGTATCACCCCTGATCTGCCCTATGCTGTAGGTGAATCACCCCTGATCTGCCCCATGCTGAGAGTGTATCACCCCTGAACTGCCCCATGCTGAGGGTGCATCACTCCACAACTGCCCTGAGATGAGTGTGTATCACCCCTGAACTGCCCTGAGCTGAGTGTGTCTCACCCCTGAACTCCCCCATGCTGAGGGTGTATCACCCCTGATCTGCCCCATGCTGAGAGTGTATCACCCCTGAACTCCCCCATGCTGAGGGTGTATCACTCCACAACTGCCCTGAGCTGAGTGTGTATCACCCCCGAACTGCGCCATGCTGTAGGTGTATCACCCCTGATCCGCCCCATGCTGAGAGTGTATCACCCCTGAACTGCCCCATGCTGTGGGTGCATCACTCCACAATTGCCTTGAGATGAGTCTGTATCACCCCTGAACTGCCCCATGCTGAGGGTGTATCACCCCTGAACTGCCCTGAGCTGAGTGTGTATCACCCCTGAACTCCCACATGCTGAGAGTGTATCACCCCTGAACTGCCCCTTGCTGAGAGTGTATCACCCCTGAACTGCCCCATGCTGAGGGTGCATCACTCCACAACTGCCCCGAGATGAGTGTGTATCATCCCTGAACTACTCCATGCTGAGGGTGTATCACCCCTGAACTGCCCCGTGCTGAGGATGTATCACCCCTGAACTGCCTCATGCTGTGGGTGTATCACCCGTGAACTGCCCCTAAGGGTATATCACTCCTGAGGTGCTCAGTGCTGGAGCTGTATCATCCCCAAACTTGATCTCTCTAAGGTCTTCACTGCCCATTTGCAGTTAATCCTTCTTTCTGAAAGCTCACATTACATCATCTGCTATTGCACTCTGGAGGCATCGGCCCACTTCCCTCTCCATCATTTACTCTTTCTCTGTCTAACTCTCTCCATAAATTCATATTTTGATTGCACACTCTTTATTTCTCGTGATAGAAGATTAACTTCATCTAAGACCCATTCTTTTTGCTTGTTGTCAGAGTGGTTCTCCTGTGGTTAGGGCAGGACTGAGCTGTAACACTAAACCAACCTCTGAACTCATTGTAATTAGGGTTATGAGAGAAAAGTGGACTGACATCATAGAGCGAGAGGAATCACAGTTTGCTGTCAGTCATTGCCTGCTTTCAGCCAGACGGAATCCAGAATATCTGATAAATAGTTGAATCGACCATCAGTGAATCAAATCTTCAAAGGCTGTGTGCGTCTTTTCTTCTATTGCTAGAAAAGGAATTCTGTTGTTTTACGAAAACTTTAATTATTTATTAAAACCAACCAGCCAGTCAAGCTGTATAAAATGCTTGGAATGAGCCAAGAATTACAGTTTGAAACACTAAAGAATGAAGTCATTGAATTCAAGCCACGGTCCTCTGCCCAGATACATGGTGAGAGTGTGGGAGGCAAGTTAACACTGCGCATACAGCCAGATCACTAGCATGCATATAATACATCAAACTGCAAGGAATGACGTGCAGTCTCCCTCAGTGCTGTCTTAATGTACTGTAAGGTTCAGTCACTGTATCTGTACTATATTATATTAACACTTTATCTCAAAGCAGTGCTAATTTGCAGTGGTGTTCAGTCACTTTATATTGTACAATATTAATCCTCTCTCTCAGTACAGTTTTCATGTATAGTAGTGTTCAGTCACTGTGTCTGTACTGTATTAACCCTCTTTCACAGTAGAGTATTAATGTACAGTAGCCCTCAGTCACTGTATCTGTACTGTATTCACCCTTTATCTCAGTACGGTGTTAATGTTCAGTAGTTTACTCACTGTATCTGTACTGTATTAACTCTCAGTCTCTGTATATTGTTAATGTCCTGTAGTGTTTACGTTATCTATACTGTATTAACCGTCTCTCTCAGTAGAATATTAATATAGAATAGTGTTCAGTCACTGTATTTATACTGTACTGTATTAACCCTCTCTCTTAGTACAGTTTCAGACTTAATCCTCCCTCTCAGTACAGTGTTAATGTACAGTGGTGTTCAGTTACTATATCTGTACTGTAATAACACTTTCTTTCAGCAGAGGATTAATGTTCAGTAGTGTTCAGTCTCAGTATCTATACTGTACTGTATAAACCCTACCTCTATAGTGTTCACGTACAGTACTGTTCAGTCACTATATCTGCCCTGTAATCATACTTTCTGTCAGTACAGTGTCAATGTGCTTCTTCTTATGATGCCGCTCTCCTCCAGTCTGTAAGATAATGAGCATCACCTTCTCTTCATTTCTCCCAGTAGCTGCATTTGGCTGCCCGGGAGACTGTGTGTGAGCTCGCTCTACTCTAACAGGCACTACCTTCGCTTTCTTTCCTTCAGAATGGGTGTAAATGTTTGGTGCGATTCCACTTCCTCCAAACCATCAGCCCTGACTTAGTTAGTTTCTCCATCCTTTTATCTTTATTTTTGGAGCTCGTTTGTTGGTCTTTATTTTTAAATAGTGAGATTCAAGCTTAGATCACAGATGACGCAGATGGGAGACACACCCCCTAGCTTTTCACGGAAGGCTGAGAGGGAGCCACAAAGAAATAGGCGTGTGTCTGTTTCTTAGGCGTGCTACTCTCTCTCTTTTTTCTTTCTTCCTTGTCGTCATTGTTCTGGTTATCTGTGTCTGTACTTTGATTTTTCATTTTCAAAATTGATTGGCAAACTAATCTCTTGTTGGAAATTAACAGCGGGAGCAGTTTCAGTCACGTTCAGCTGCGTGAGCAGCCTCCTTGGGAAAGGCTTGGAGTCATGGATTGTCTGCTCAACCAATGCCCTCCCCCAACCCGTTTACCATTGTCGCGCGGGGGGCGGCGGGGCGCGCGGGGGGGGGGGGGGGGGGGGGGGGGGGGGGGGGGGGGGGGGGGCGGGGGGGCCGGGCGGCGGGCAGGAGCGCCGAGGG
>JAODKC010000053.1:9774251-9801247 GCA_026777985.1 Mormyrops attenuatus | reverse complement strand
CACCCCATAGCCCACCCCCAACCCTTTTACCATTTTCACCCCCCCCCCCCCCCACCCTTCAGATTTGCTCTGACGTGGGGGAATAACACTGGCCCTTCAGCCCCGGAGATACATTAACGTGCAAAAGCATCAGATGATGGTGTGAATGTAAGAGCCTTAACGGCATGAGGGGCTTCATTACTCCCCCTGGACGCATTACTGCTCACTGTAATAAACAACGTCACTGGCAGCAGTTACATGATCAGACTCCTGACTACCGGAGTGACTCACGCAGATCCTCGGGGCCTGAGGGCGTGGTGACCAGCCTTCATGACCGTGACATTAGAGTAAAGGCGTGATGGAGGGCTTTCCTTCTTCGCTCCCTGACCACTCACTTACCCACACAGGGAGATACCATCTGAATATTACATCATCTGGATGTGACCACCACCCTCTAGAACGTGACCGTAGGCATCTCACAGCTCCAGGATGTGACCATAATCGTCTCATGGCCCCAGGATGCGAACACAATTGTTTCACAGGACCAGGATGTGACCATAATCATCTCACTGCCCCAGGATGTGACCACAATCATCTCACTGCCCCAGGATGTGACCACAATCGTTTCATGGCCCCAGGATGTGACCACAGTCATCTCAGCACCAGGAGCCAAGGACAGTCTGGTCACACCCTAAGGATATGCGAAAATGTCACCTGTCCCTATCTTATGACCATAACTATCACATTTACATCAGGATGTGTCAATCTCCTTAGACTTTGTCAGCTTAGAACTCCAGATCATGTCTATGAACATAACTGTCTCACAGCCTTTCTTTGAAAAAGGGACAGTACTGGTGAATTCATTGAACAGCACAGAAATCTGATAACAAAGCGTGTGCTTCTTGGCATGTGCGCCTGTGAGAGTGTAGGTGTGTGCATAAGTGCGAGTGTTACACTGGGTACACGTGCTGCTATGTTCATGCGTGTGTCTTGGCGTGTAGGCACCTGCGTGGGAGTGTGTGTCCATCCCTGCAGCTGTAGGGAGGTTGCGTAATGTGAAGCCACTCTCTGCGTGTATCAAGACGAGCGAGTGGGAGAGCAGAGGTGTGAGACAGACAGGGGCTCCTGGTACCCGTCCATACATCCAGCATGTTATCAAGGGCCACAGCCAATAATTGGCTGGGGCGGGGGAGTTCCTTGTAACTCTGCTTGAGTGTAGTGTTTTGAATGGTCAGTGAATTGTGCCGTTCAGGGCTCAGCAACACTGAGTGTAAAAGGGCACAGTATAGTTCAGCTGGCTAGGCTGTAGATAGCTGTATATGTGTGGTGTTTGGGGGTATTGCCTTTAAAACAAATTAATATAACTTAGAGGCTTTTGGTGGCCTCTGGTGGTCCAGTGGTGGAAAAGCAAGCAAGAATCGGATTGGACTTGGAAAGCAGAGCTTACAAAGACGTACGTGAATACATCAGTGCTCAGGATTCAGGGGACGACGGTCAGCCTAAAGATCCTCCCACAAACAGCCTCTTTACCTTATAAGGAGTCATTTGATGTATTTTGGCTCCACTCCAATAATAAGAGTCGCAAGCTGGTATTGAAGACGGCCATCTTCATCATCATCATCACCATCATTCTTTTTTTTACAAACATGTCAGATAGCAGGCTAAATTGCCAATTTTCTTTATTAAAAATCCCAGGGAATACAGAATAACTCTACAGGGATTGCTGGATATCACTCCATCTGAGCTGGATATCAGGTAAAAGGAAGACAGGCAAATAACAGGGAAAAATCAGAAGCAGAGAACAGAGAAAAATTGATTTTGAGAGAGCAAGAGGGAGCTGGAGAAGGAGGATCTCCTGGCATCCATCTCCTGCCATCTGCCACCGCGGATGTGCCGACTGCAAATTCATCATGACCGCCCCCTTCTGGCAGCTGCACACAAATACTATATATGGTTGGATGACTTCCTCTTCACTGCAGCCAACCTCCCCAAGCACCTTTCACTTGCTCTACATCTCATTTTTCTCTCCCTTTGTCCTGGGTTGGGAATAATACCCCATTGCCTTCCTGCCTGTCCAACAGGTGGCGCTCACTTCTTCGCCATGATGTAGGCACCGAAGGGGTGGAACTGCATGTCGCGAATGCGGCGGACCGACTGCATCCGGGGGTACCGGGCACCAAACTCATTGAAGTGCCTGAAGTCATGTTTCTCCAACAGGTACTGGCTGCCACGGTAACCTGGGAACTCATATCCGACCCAGCTGTGATCAGGGGAAGAAGACAGAGGCTAGAGGGGACCGCTGCCATATGGCACTAGAGATTTACATTAGAGGTTTCAGTTTGAACCCAATTGTGTTGTACTTGTGAAGGACATTGGATGTGATTAATATGTGTATTTCACTTGTTTTTAACTTGAATGTAGTTTACAGGAGAGAAATAATGTTTCCTCAGTGCTGTATTCCTGGTTTTGCCGTTAAAGGGGACATTAAGAGGAATATCGTACGCATCGCAACCCAACACTCACGTTCCACAGCTCACAGAGATACTGCCCACGCGGTCGGTGAAGCCATATGCGAACAGGCTGGGCACGTCGTCATCCAGGATCTCCATCTTACGGCCCTTGAAATCTCCCACCTCAAAAAGGCAGATCTTGTGCTTCTCTGTGTCCTGAGGAAGAATTAGGATTCAACGATTAGAGGAAATACACTTCACACAGATATAATAAAGCGTATAAATAAAGATTAATTTGTTTAAGCTGAACTCACATATCAATCCAGGGGAAAACAGAGAGGAAGAAACAACAGTATATGTAAATAAGTTGTGACAAAGTGAAGGAATTAATGAGTGAGTGAGTGGGAATGAGTGAGTGAGAGAACGAATGGGTGAATGAATGTGGGAATGAGCGAGTGAATGAGAGAATGGGTGACTGAGGGAATGAGTGACTGAGTGAGTGTTAGCTGGTACCATCCTGATGGGTCTGAAGGACATGAGAAACTCGTTCCTGTAGCTGTTGCTCCATGAGTCCCAGCGAGGGTACTCCCCTTTCTCCAGGACGTACATCTCCCCACAGAAGTTCATCTGTTCGTAGCCCACGAAGCTGTGGAACAGTCAGTAAGCCGGTGAATCTCCTCACTCTGCTCCCTTGACGTGGGCGGCAGCGCCGGCGGCATCACTTACGGACCACAGTGGACGCGGAGGGAGCGCACGTGGTCAAAGCCGGCCTGGCACACGTTCATGCACTCGCCCGTAATCTCCATACACCTGCCCTGGAAGTTCTCTTGGTCAAAAACGCACATCTATGGGAAAAGTGAAAACGAGCAGCTTTACTCACAAAAACACAACACACGTTGCCTTTGAAGCAGATAAGCTAGCTCTCGAGCTCCCCCTAGTGGTGCAACGCTGCATTACTTCAGCATAAGTTTAGGACACCATACCATCAATAAGGGTGACCATTTCTTCCATGGCAGGGGGGACAGGGTTTGTAAACTACTATTTCAATTGAAAAGACCTGGCTTTCACTTTAGCACTGAGTTTTTGTCTTCTACAATCATGCATGTTTTTATAGTTAATATACTTTATCAATCCATCCATTTTCTGAAACCACTTAATCCAGGTGTGTCAAACTGCTGTCCTGGAGGGCCAGAGCCCTGTGTAGCTTAGATCTTTCTCTGTTCCACCACAAATGATTCAGTTCAACAGCTATATGGTAATTAGCACAAGAAGTTGAATCAGGTGTGTTAAACGAGGGGAAACCCAAAAATGTGCAGGGCTCTGGCCCCCCAGGACTGGAGTCTGACACCTGCGACTTAATCCCAACTGGGGTCACTGGAGCCTATCCCAGGAACAATGGACAAACGCAGGAACCAACCCTGGGCAGTCGCCAACACACCACAGAGCACATACATTCACATAACCACAGGGCCAATTCAGACTCACCAATCAACCTACCCTATATGGTTTTGAACCATGGGAGGAAACTGGAGACCCTGGCGAAAACGCACGTGAACACGGGGAGAGCATGTGAACTCCTCACAGAAAGGACCCGGGACCAAACCTGTGGGGCAGTAGCGCTAACCACTGCACTACCGCACAACCCAATATATTCTATATTCATATAATTTATATTAATACTTAAATTATTGTTATACATATTATTACATATTTACTAATATCTTTATCATCATTATTACTATTATTAATTCATTATTATGTCATTATTATCATACCCAAACCTTAATCTAGTGTTTACTTTTCTGTATATGCCTTTGCTAAACGTTGAATGTTCTTTGTAACGTCCTTTTTTGTTATGCCTTGTAAAAGCACCACCGAGGCAAATTACTTGTATTGAAATATACTTGACTAATAATACAATAAAAATGATTCTGTCAGTAATGTTAATGCGAAGCAGCTGGATGAGTCTTTCGGTCAGTGAAACAAACCAGTTAAAGCACAAGAAGAATTGAACTAATTAGCTAAGAATAGGAGTCTTTCAGTTTTAAAGTAACGTGTAAATCCTGAAGTAGCTCAAAGTGTCTCCCCAGACATGCATTAGATGGTCACCATACCATCAGGCTATGCAACTTTGCTCACTTACTTGTCACTTGCTGCAAACAAACATGTTCACAGCTTGTGATTGTTCATACTGGAAACCTTGGACACTTTCTATGCGTACTTGACTATACTTGTGTTCTCTTGCCCCCTTTTACGTCATCTTCCATTGCCGAAGACTAGTTCCAATACTCAAGGACAGAAGTACAGAGGACGGTTACAATCCCCGGATTCTGGCCTTGCGGTTCTGCCTTTCGTTTTTGGAAGGAAAGTTAGCAAGACAGCAGTTGCTGTAGGTGCAATTATATTGACCATGTGAGACAGCTGAGAGTCAAACCCACACCTTGTAGGGTACCATCATGTCCATGTCAGAGTTATGGGCAGGCTTCCCATCCGACTGGGAGGAGCCCTTGGAAAATTTCTCAGTGCTGGAAGACATGATGCCTGAGGGGAAAGATAGAAAGAGCGTAATCGATTACTTTACCGAGCTGAAAGCAAATGGCAGGAATCTTTAATAAGCCTGATGTTCTACGATGACGGAAGCTACTTCCATCACCTCCTGCGTCTTGTATGGCCGGCCTGGTTGTGTGTTAATTGAGTTACCTGCTTGCTCCGTCTCCACCTACCTCCTGTGTTTCCCTCAGTCAGGATGCGCCGTTCCCCTTCGCGGCCCCGCTCTTTTATCCCCTGATGCATGCTGGGGGATTATCAGCAGAGAAACAAACCCGCTGAGCTCACAGCAGATGAAGAATGAAACCCCTCCATCATCAAAGTGCAGGGAGGGGGAGGGGGAGGTAGAGAGCAACGGGAGTGAAGAAAGAAATGTACGCATTCATTTCCTGTGACTTTTTAGCTTTTATTTCTCACTATTAGCCATATCTCACGATTTGGACCAAGAGCACGCCATGCACGTGTGCGTTGCGATGGAAAGCCAAGTGAACAAATGCTTTGGACACTTTTAAACCAACCAAAGTCTTCCGCTGCTTTGAGTGCCACTGTTCTGGGGAGCTTGGTGTCAGATCACAGAGGCCTACAGAGGTCTCTCATTGGGTCACATGTATTAATCTACAGCCTTAAGTATGTGTGGTCCTGTCAAATGAGCAGAAATAAAGTAACAGGGTTACAGGGCCTTTCTGTGGAAATTTAATGGCCAAACTGGCAGCTAACCAGGCCAGTGTTCTTGATTTTGCTAGTTAGCCAAATGTCTGCAGATATCTGTGTCTTATTGGATGACCTACAGTTCCCTGGGTCAGAGGTCAGAGATGATGGCAGTGGGGCTTTTATGGGATGGCGTCCTCCTTTCTCTTGACCTCTGTATTTTGCAATCTTGCCAGGCTAATACCAAAGGGTATTTTCTCCTTTGTAAAGTTTCCAAATTGCACTCGAGAGCTGAATGGACCCATGTGCGTCTGTCGGCGCCTCAAGCTGCGTGTGCCTCACGCCCACAGCCAACAGTAACACGCCATACGGCAGACAGTGCTGACGTCTATGGATGCACACAGCGCTGTTTCTGTGTCCATTCACGGCCCCCCCGCATGCGTGCATTTCACAGGGTGTATGGCGCCTCTGAAACTCGTCCGCTGACTCAGCGGAGCAGGCTGAAAGAGGCGAGTCACACGGTCACATGGTCACCTGTCACGTCTTACAAACACTCTGGCACTCTCTTGAGGCAGCAACAGTAATGCCATGAAGCTCCCAAGCTCCTCAGAGCTGCATCCCAAACTAGGGTGAACATCAGAGGAACCACAATCCATCACTTCACTGATCCTGAGTGGGGCTGGGATTTAATGAAGCAAAGAATATCTGAAATCTAGTCTAATGCAATTAATGAATGACTACAGTACTGTTAAAAAACACAA
Source organism: Mormyrops attenuatus (assembly GCA_026777985.1). Taxonomy (NCBI): domain Eukaryota; kingdom Metazoa; phylum Chordata; class Actinopteri; order Osteoglossiformes; family Mormyridae; genus Mormyrops; species Mormyrops attenuatus. The sequence goes on along the minus strand of JAODKC010000053.1, from coordinate 9,794,862 downwards.
AAACATGTTAAATGCATGTCAGCAGAGAAAACAGGTAAAACATGATGATTTACCGTGCAGCGAGACTCACCTTGGGGTGAATGACGTCATGTTCATCGTGAGCGCTATTATGCCAGACCTGTTAGACTCATAAATGAGGTGGAACATATGCAAATTATAAAAAACAACAAAAACCTGTGTTACTGGTTAGGTGGCTCTTCACATTTCTCCACACACTAACTTATATGATTTATTTATATACGTCTTTAGACTAAGGTCTTCAGCTGGTATAAAGACAATTCACACGGAAACGTTTATTCGGAGTGTGATTATAACTTTATTACAGATTAACTGCAAACTTAAAAAAAAAAAAAAAAAAAATAGTACAGAAAACCAAGGAACTTTATGTCCGGTAGAAAATTCAAAAAGTGCACAATAGGTGGTCAATATCAAGTCAATGACTACGTTACACATCATAACAGAAACGCATCCCAGCTGACTCGTGGGCTGCTTTATAAATGCAGACATATACACACCGCAGCGAGCGACAGTCACTTATTGCCAAAGTATTCCACGTTCACAGACACCTCCCTGCTATACCGCCCAACAGCGATTATCCAAAAAGCACCCCACCCTTCCCCGGTATTTTTATTTCCCGTATAGTATAAACAGCAGACCGGGTGGGAATATGGGAAAAAAAATTGAGAAATCAGTCTGGTCCCGGAGAGGAATCCGTGCGCCTCCTCAGGAGCTCATCTTCCTCAGCTCCTCGTCCTGCACCGATATGTCCGTCAGCTTGCGGCCCAGCCGCTCGTGCAGCTGCAGGTACTTGTCCACGCAGCGATCCAGACACACGGCTTCACCCTTGGACAAGTCAGCCTCCTTGTAGCGGGGCGGCACACACTTCTTATGGCAGGCACTGGTCATGCTGGTGTCGGGTAACAGTAATGTTGATTAGAGGTGGTCTGCTGCTGAAATGCTGCTTCACATCCATATTATACAGGCTGATGTGCGAGTAGTTTTAGGATCTAAACACCTTGAACCACTTTCGTTACACTATATATTTTTTTGTAAATTTTGTGTGTACTCCAAACGAACCGTCCCTGTTCACTCAACATCTCCTGTAGTCATCTTAACATTAGTTATCTCGGAAAAACGGAAACATCAAAATTACTTTAGACCTCCAATGAAATTGACTGTTAAACTGAAATTTACATAGGCTTTCGAGCGTAATCCCCAACTACCACCACGCTTTACAACCGAATTAAAGATGATGAAGGAACATATTACTGTAGTTAGTAAAGCGGACGCCCTCCATGATCAGAAATCGTTTAAGTTACCGGTTAAACATATCGGCCATCATTTCCACCTCGAGCTCGGACGCCAGCTGATACGCCTTCATGGGATCCATAACTGAGAACCCGAGATGAAGAGTTACGCTACACCTTGAGAAAAAACACGTGCATCCGCCGAAGATGAACTACGACAAATCTTCCCCTCCTACTAAAGCTTCAAGTTCAAAACCCCCCTCGTCTAAGAAATACGTGTAAATAGCGACACCTGTCGGTCATTCCTATTTCTCCGTTTACAGCAAATGCGAAAGTCCCGAAAACTTTTTTTACTCTCAGAATCAAACTCCGTGTCGGCTGACTGTAATTGTAATTGTAATCGTGGATTATTCAAATGAACCTAATAAGCAAAAAATGTTCACACATATGATCCTGCACGAGGGACAACCTCAGCTGGTTGGTAGCCATTTCATCTTTCAAACTTCATATGCATGAAAGATGTTGAAAAAAGGGAGTAACTAATCACTTCATGCTGGGTTTTGGCAGGAGCCAAATGTAAGACTGGCTACAGTCCGCAGTCTTATCATTGATACATAAAACTACCATGACAGCATCATTACAACTGTATCCAAGGTAACTGAATACATCACCCATATATTCAACAGAAGGCTGCTGTAGCCTGACCATATCCACTGCAAATCAGTTCTACTAACAGGATGCTTGCAAATAAATATGTGGAATGCAGCCCTTTTCCATCCTGCCCGTTAAGCATTTGGTGCCCGCAGGTTATATTTTCTTACGCTAAAAGAAGTTATGCTGCTTTGCCTAGAAAGTTATGGTGACTGACAAACCGAACTCACTGGGAGATTCGTGACCAAGAGGCAAATGGCCGCGGGAGTGAGTGAGTACAGTTTAGGTGATCACATCTATCTCCTGGTCCTCCTCCGATGACTCTGTGGGACTGAGGTCCACCTGCAGGGTTCCCGGGAGCTGGTTCAGCAAAATGGCAGGGGGACTGGAGAAATCTATAATATCAATTTCCTCATCTTCAAGTACTGCTATCGGTTTTGTGAATGTGCACAGAATCTGATCTTCCCTTGGGTGCTCATCCACTCCTCCTGAATCACAGCCATTCTCCCCATCTCTCATTTCAATCACTTCTATATCAACCTCCTCCTGTCCTTCCTCTTTTTGTTTACTTGTGTCCATCCCCTTTTTTGAATTCCTCATTTCGGATCTACTTTCAATCACTTCATTAACCTCCTCTTGTCCTTCCTCTATTCGTTTACCTGTGTCCATCCCTTTCTCTGAGCTTTTTTCAGATCCACTCTCAATCACCTCTACACAGGATGTCTGATAAATCCTGAATGACTTCTCTTCTCCCTGTTCTGTAATTTGTAGTCTATACTTCACTCTTTCCTTTCCTCCTGCATCAGCCTCTTCTGGTATCTCCTCACATCTTACTTCCTTTTCCTTTATTTTTGTAGTTTGATTGATTCCTCCCATTTCAGTTCTTTCTATTTCAGAAACTCTAGTTAGTTTGTTGTTAGTCATCTCAGCTTCCATATCATCTACCTCTCCTGCGACATCTTTTCTCTCGAGCCGATTGCCTGTTGCTACCGATTGCAAAATGTGATCGTGACAAGCTTTCATCAACCCTTTATTTTTATCAAGGCATCCTCTCTCACCAGTCTTCAATCCCTCTGTCTTTGTCAAACACGCACCAACTTTCTTTAATACTCTCCTACGCTGAATTCCATTTCTATTCTTAAGTTCAGTTTCTCTTTCTCCTTTCCACAAGGCTTGGTGATCATGTCCAACCTTGACTGTATAATCTCCTGACCTTATATCCCCCAGCTCTTCTCCTCCAACCATGTTATTTTCTCCCAATCCTCCCTTCCTGCCCAGAGTATCACACCCCTCCTCTGGTTCAGTGTGCAGACCCAAGTTCTGGTTTTCTGCTAAAATTACTGCCAACTTCCTTTGGCTTCTTGGTTCTGGACAATCAGATCTTCCACTTTTGCTGGAACGTGTCACCTGTAAGCCTTGCATAAGAGTGAGTTTTCGTGATGGAAGTAGGCTTACATTTGACCCGCCCTTCCTCAAATGTCCCACCATAGCCCTATCTTGCGTTGTCTCTATCGGACACTCCTCTACTCTTTTACTGTCCCTCTCAGATGGGTTGAGTTTTTCTACTGTCTTACACTTGTATTTGTCACCTGCTTTCTGGTATAATCTTCCGGAGTCCCCGGTGGCCTTATAGCACTCCCTTGACTTACTGTCTCTTGGAATTTTGGAAACATACGTAAGAAGTCTATTGGGACTTTGCCTGGGAAGTCTTCTGACTGCAGAAAGACCCCCGACACCTCCAGAGGATTTCACTGGCATCTTAATTTCAGTGATTAGCAGTTTCTCTGTAATACTCATGGGACTGAATATGTAATCATCTACTTTCTGTTTTTTGTGTCTCAAAACTTCACACTGCTTCTGTTTTTCCATCTTTCTCTTTACACAACAATCTCTTCTTGTCTCATTATTTATTTCATCTTTTTCTCTTTTTCCATATCTGTCCTTCGTTTCAATATGCCACATATTAAAGTTAGGCATGCCATTGGGTGCAGAAAGTTTAAAAGCATTGGTCTGATGGAGGGATGTAAAAATCTGCGGAAGCAGTTTTGCCTGATGGGAGGCAAAAGCTGTCAAGCCTTGTTGTTCTTTTGGTCTGTGAAAGTCATTTACCATTAAAGGACACACATTAGGGGGTCTGCTGATGTTACCATCAGCACTCTGCCAATCACAGGATGACGTCCTCTTAAGTGGCTCATCTATCAAAATGTTATTCCAGAATCCATGTGAAATATTCACATTATTTTTACACCAATTCAAAAGTGTTGCATCTCCGAGTTCAGATACTTCACTGTCCTCTTCTTGTTCTCCATCCTGCATAGCATCAATTCCTTCTCCAGAACTTTGGAAAGATTTCTCCATGCATTGATCAGGGAATTCATTTTTAGATGACTGCATCAGGCATTCATAAATGCCAGCGAGGCCCTGCAAAGGCTCCCGGAGAGTTGCATTGTGAAGTTGACTGGATGGGCCTGTCATCTGAGATTGCTCTGGGGTTTCATTAGAAAAGCGCAAGGAACTAGTGTCTTGAAGCATCTTATAGTGTTTTTCAGCAAAGAATACATTAAGATTTAATGTACTTTCTAAAGGACTCACCACTGGGACCACTGGCTCTTCAGGAACAGTTTTGTCCCCAGAAATTGCTCTTAAGGACAGTGAATGGGGCGGAATCTGCATTGTATGGGCTTGCCTCAAAACCGTGGGTGTACAAGCCACCACATTGTGGAGCACTTTGTTAGTCTGCTTGATTGCCCCAGTCAAGTCGCAAATCTCACTGCTTTGGCCTCTTGGGCTGCTGCAGCGGAGCCCCGTAGCAGGAAGAAGTGTTGGCATAGACTTGAGATTCCCATCCTGTACTCTGTCTACAGTTATTTGCGAGCAGGCCAGACTCAGGGCAAGGTGGGGTTCAGAGGTCCGTGCCAGAGAGCTGCAGGTCTGGGATGCAGTCATGTTGTCAGTATTGTCCATGCAACAGACAAAAGGTAGATTGTGTGGAGAGATAATGTGGGGAGGAGTGTGGAGGGCATCAGCTTGAAGGAAAGAAACGGAGGAGCATTAATATATCAGTGCAATATGAGCTCCACAGATCAACATGAACACCTACACATAAGATGGAGAACTTCATGTTCATGAACACTCGATTTTAGTCCCAAGTTCAGCTAATTTACACCTCTTCTGTACTTATGACTGTACATAGGCTTATCCATGACTCTATGCACCAACTGGTCTTTATAGATTAAAAGTTCATCATATTCACCTCTTCCAATGCTTTGCTGGGGCCTTGGGGCCATCACCACACCTGAAATGCTGCCACCAGCAGTAGAGGCTCCCATGCTGACCTCTGGCATCCAGTGAGTGGGCAGACCTGCACTGTGAGGACTCCTGTTCCGTGGCTGGTGAGGCTGACACCCACACACATGTGCACTGTTAGGCTTTTCAGGGACAGAGGAGAGCACACCGAGTCCCATAATGACATCCTCAGGGACACCGAGTGAAGATGCATGCAGGCAGGAGGGACTCTGGGCAAAACTGGGATGGGGACGTTGTGCCTGCAGAGAGAGGAGATCAGGGGTGAAGAATGGGAGAGCCATGTCAGGGGCATGCTGTGGGGGAGGGGGGACAATTAAAAAGATTCTAAATTTCTGCATTTTACAGGCTAACTGAAACATTAGCTTTGATAACCCCTAATCCACTAACTACAAAGTTTCTTAACGTTAATAATGTTAAACCAATAAACCACTAAAAATTTAGTGCTAAAGATATCCACTAGCTGTTATAAGAATCTAGCTTCGGTTTGGTTTAACACCTAGTGTGTTAAAATTGAACTGAAGTCCCATCTATCAGACTAGAGTGATTACCAGGGGATAATTAGGACCTTACCTAATTAAATATCGTTGGATTCTGTAATGTCTCCGAAATAAATCTGCATTGAATTTTTCTGTCTGTGGTATTCCATTTACTTGATATAAGCATTTTTTTTGGAGACACCCTATGTCTCGACTGGCTCATGCTGACATTTTGCCTTCAGGGAAGCTGCCTACCTGAAACTAGGAAGCAGGCTCTCAGCTCTTTGTTGAACTATAGCTGTGAAATCAGAACTGGGAAAATATGTCTATCACAAAGCAGGATTTCTTGCTCAGCTGAACAGCTTGTTGGATTTAAGGTAGTCTGAGCTAAATGCAGTTTAAATGGACTTTATTGATCAATCACGTCTTGTGTTTACACGTAGCCAGCCAACAGTGTGCCAGATAGACTGTTACAGATATGCTCAAAGGCAGGTACAAAAATGTACGATCTTAGGATTTACTAACATTTTTGATCATTAAACTTTATGAGCTTTATCTGTGAAAAAAATGTTAGCAGAACAAAATTTAGCAGATGTTAATTGGTCTGCTAATGGTTTTCAAAGTTAGCGGAAATGCTAATCCACTAACAAAAAAAGTTAGCTTCACTAATTAGTGGTTAGCAGATTGCCTACTGCCTACCACTGCCCCCATGAGGGTTGAGTAGTTTACTACTCAACCAGTAGATCACCCACTGACATCTGCAGAGTAGTGGAATGGGACACACAACCCAGGTAATTTAACACACCCACACTTACCCCCAGAAACACCATGCTGAATGCATACATCTAACAACACTTCAACAGCAAATTATTATTGACTTTGTTAAACATGATGAACATGTTTTTGTCTTACTTCCAAAAATAAGTTTCCAAATGATTTACTGTATGCTACATGATTATTAAACACTCAGGTTGCAGTTAAATAACAACAGTATCCTTTATTCCATTCTAAGGGCGATTTTTCCGCCACACTAAGTACCGTAATTTTGGTACTTTCACTTATCCATTGACTTCTAATTGAGTACCAGTACCAGAAGTTCCAGTACCGAAAGTGACAAACCAGCTGGGGTACTTCTTTGGTACTTTGATACTTTGGGGTGGGACTTGAAACGCTTTCTTTGTCGACTGGTTATGCAAATAGCCTGCCGCTAAAACGGAAACTAAAAAAACACTACCTTGAAATCAGTTGCAAACTCAGAAAACAACGATGAACAAAGTGTATTATATAGATGTGTGTGTGAGTGTGTGTGTGTGTATAGTGATCTGGTCGGAAGAACAGATACAACAAAAAGATCAGGATGGCATGACAAATTTAAAAACTATTTTGTTTAATACACTAAGACGTGTTCAATATACTAGGATCTTAGCAATGTGATTTTGTTATAATAAATGTTGGGGTATTTTTAGAACAAAAAAGGAGTCTCTCACAAACTTCAAGTGATTTAAACATCAAGGATGAAAATGATTATGATTGTCACAGAAAACGCATGCAGCGCTCATGCAAAAACAGTGGAGATAAACATTAAGCTAATTTTTAAAGATATATTAGATAATATATAAAGGGAATCATAATTAAAAAGCTAGGTAATATTTTTTCTATAACAGAGAAAAAATATTTTAGCAAAACTTTAACCCCCTGCGCTATAATGTCCATACAGAACTGAAAGTAAGAAAAATATAATATAACTGACCAGCAATGTAAGAATTGCATTATGGTATTAGTATCGCAAGTTGTCTAGCCCTATAATATACTACAGTCATTTTTCAAATTCGAATTCAATACAAAATACCCCGGCCTTGTGTTGTGATGTCATTTGGCACCGTTACCAGCTTTTATGGCAGTGGAAAACCAACACCTTGAAGTACCATATTTTTGGTACTTTCTCTAAGTACCAAAACTATGGTACCTGGTGTGGTGGAAAAGCACCCTAATGGATTTCACAGGTTTCTTGCTTGGGTCGTCTGGTTCCACCCACCATGCTGAGAGCACCGCTGTTCACCACAGCTTGTTTTTCTTGTAGGTCTGACTGCCAACTCCAATGGTCTGCTTTTAGCACTGGACACCGTGCCCTGGGTTTGATGGTGACATCTTGCTTCCTCGTGCTCACAATCTCCCAGAGCTCTGCTCTGGACTGACGCCGCAGTCTGATTTTAGAGATCTGTCTTTCTCTAACTCGTAGATTGCGTCCAGTCCCCACCAAGTGTCCTCCTCTTCTTTTCCCCCCAACCATAGTCTTTTCATCTCCTGCTTCACCTGCTCCTCCTCTCTGCTCTATTGTTTCTAGCTCTGAAATATCCCTGGCTTCCATCCTGTCCACTTCCCCATCTTTGTTCCTACTACACGTATCATTCCTTGTGATGGATACTTCAGCCTGGGAAATCAACAAAGGAACAGCAGCGACATCTTCACCGAGAGTCATGGTGGAGGCTTCAGCCCGGGACAGAGCTAACGGAGCAGCAGTGACATCTTCACTGAGGGTCATGGTGGAGGCTTCAGTAGAGGTGATATCCTCCAGGATGTGCTCAGACAGCCCTCCTTTCACCTCCCGATGTCTCCCTGTGACTTGTATTGCCCTGCCCAATGCCACTGTTCCTCCCATCCTGCTCACATCTCCTGATCCTCTTCCCCAACCTCTCTCCTTCATGGTGTCCACGTCCCCCTTGGTTCTGCTTACAGGTTCTTCCTCTCTGCACATCTTCTTCATATGCTGTGCCCACCCATCTCCTCCCACCTCCACACCTTCCTTGCCTCTTCCATTTGCCTCCACTAGGTTCTCAATACCCAGCCAACTGGCTACAGCCAGCACCTCCTCCTGCTCCAACTCCCCCTCACCCTGAAGCTCCCCGGAGTACAACAGACCCACCAGCTTCAGCAAGGTCTGGGCCCTTACGTTCTGGAGCTGAAGCAGGCGCCCCTGTCCAGATGTGAGGACTCGGGCAGCAGAGAGCGCCCTGGCAAGCTGGGGGCTGAAAGCAGCCAGGACACAGCTATGGACAGGTATGGAAACACCTAGAGAAGGTGGGAGAAGAATTTTGGTGACTTATTTAAGCAGCAGCTGCTCAGAACAAGCAGAAACAGCCTTACCATCAGCCTGCAGCATGGTGTCACAGAACAGGCTAGCATGTTCCTGCTGGCGCTGGAGCTCCCGTAGGAGCCGCTGCCCAAACCCGCACAACCATCGCCTCCACATTGGCCTTCTGCTGTGAGGGGCAGCAGCAACACTCTGCCGCCATCAGCCAGTTCGGCTGAAGGCACTTTCTAAATAAATGCAAGTAAACATCGTTTGCAGCAAAACAAATTCATTAAATGCATTGATGTGCTATAATATTAATTACAAAAGCTGATGACAAAAATGATCCAGGCAGGTTAAGCAAACACCGAAGATGCTATAAGTATTACCAGGTTATTTGTCAGGTATATACAGTATGTCTTCTGTTGTGATTTCAGTTAAGAAAAAATATCTAGCAACAACAGTGGCCGGTACTACGAAGCGGGGTTACTGGCTTATCGGGGTAACTTGTCGGATTTTAGGTGATCTGGGCAAAACGTAAGTGAACGAACATGAAGTCCATTTAAACTGTGGTACCTTAAATCCGACAATTTACCCCGATAAGCCAGTAACCCTGCTTCGTAGTACAGGCTACAGATCAAGGTAAAAACATGTCTATCCACGTGTCTGTGTGTTTGTCTATCTTGTGTGTGTCTCCTTTTGTTTGTCTGTGTGTGTCTGTCTGTCTGAGGCCCTGTATTTACTCAATCAGATCAGATCACAATCAGATCGCAAGTGGATATCGCTAAATACAAGTGTAAACAACCATTAAGATGCATTGTGATCCGATCACTCAAACTCTTGCAGAGCTGGTCTGGGACACATCTGACTGCATATCTTTTGTAGTGTAAAAGATAATGCATCCTGATTTATCCTCGACAAGGATAAGAAAAAATGTCATTAGTACAGGATGTGGTGTTTCTTTTGTAGTGTGCCAAAGCTCAAAAACATGGAGAGGAGCACTGATATTCGTGGTTGGAGTGCAAGTGAAACCAGATGCCCAATAAAATTAGACGACTCCTATTGTAAATGGGCATTTTTCGTTTTCTTAGCTGGTTCACGCTAAACAAATCCGGGGCTTGTCTGGTGACAGAGACTTATGTAATATCTGAGTGCAGGGCCATTTGACCATCTAGCTGAAGTGACGCAGGCAGTAATGAAATCTGCACACAAGTGGTCAGCAGGACACCTTGGAGACGCATAATAGATCTTTGGAGATGCATGACAGACACAGGTTTAAATGCTTTGTGTTTTGGCTGTTTATTTGTGATCCAATTGCCCAAAATGCATTTTAAAACCAAGTGTAACCAGGGCCTGCCTACCTGTCTGTCTGTCTGTCTGTGTGTGTCAACTATCTTTTACTTTTGGTAAGGAAGCTGCCCCTAGCAGCAGGATCAGCACTCACTTGTATTCTGGGACGAGCCACTTTTTCCTTGCTTAAAAGTGGTATCTATTAGGGAAAAGAGACTCTATAGCATTGTATTAATTATGACACAGCAGAAACATAACATTTTATTTACAAATGTAAATTTTAATCTTTGAGTAACATTTCTTTTTTCACTGATTTATTGGTTTTTTTATTGGTCTTTTAAAACTGCTATTCGTGATTAACAGTCACTCTTCACCCACTTCATTTTGCTACATCATGAAATCACATACATATATTACATTATATATTGCTTAAAATTGTAAGCAGAATGGAATACAAATATGCATTAGCGATAAACATTTCGAAAACATCAAGGTCGTGCAGCATAATCATTTTATCCTAGCCTTATAGTGCTTTCATAATAATCTTGGGAATAAATCACTTTTTCCAAAAACATAACACTGAATACTTGAAAGTAGTTCCACATAGTAAGTTAGTTCATAATACATCTTTAACCAGCATCATAAACTACTCCTCTAATAGGAGTTAAATGGTGTAACCGACTACAGCATTTGACATTTCAAATTAAAATCGAATTTGACAGGCATTATCATGGATATCTATGTAACCACAAGGCCATGGTGTGTTTCAAACATAATTTTTAAAGTAAATACTCATTTTCAGAATTATGATGAATTGCCCATGTTTCCTGGAGACATACCATTTGACATGCAAATTTAAGCATACCTAACCATACCCTAAAAATGTCAAACTATCTGATATTTTAAAGAGTGTTATTAACCTTGACATACACCAAGTAGGGCCAAGTATTTTCTCAAAATTTATTAAAACCAGTAATTTTAGACTAGGTCCACAAAGAACACTGCATGCGAGTAATTTATGTTCATTAACGAATTTTAACAGTTTTAAATTGAACTAAACCATATGGACACTTAAATTAGCGTCACGCCATTGACCCATACACCCACAAACATATGATAGTGGTGAAACTGCGGTTAGAATTCTTTCTTAGCTGATTTTATTAAAAGGTTTAGTGAAACTGCAAAGCAACAAATCGGATCAGCTGAACCAAAAGTTTACCTGAAATCGAAAACTTACTCTTATTTCATACCTTGTTTTCTTCACGTTTTACACTGCCGTTCCGCCACTCACAGTCCCGCGCTAGCCAGGGAGCGCGCGTGCTTGCGCCGTGCCCATATCGTACCCGTATCGTGCCCGCGCCGTGCCCGCGGCGCAAGCAGATCCGCTCGCCAGTCATATACGATAGAGGCGGTTCCGTGACTTAAAGTGACCATAGGATAAAAGCAACCCGCGCGCCTTTCCTCGTTATTCCCGCCAGTTCTGCCTTGATGGTCTCGAAGACATCGCTCACAAACGCTCTTCTGACTTATGAAATGTCAGGGTCGCCGTGGCATGTTCCGACGTACATTTCTATCAAAATACAATATTTACCATGGACATGGTACTTAAGAACGTAGTCTACATAGGTTTTTCTCATTCAGGTTCATTTTGAACCTGCCCGCACTCGGTGACGTGTTTGTTCCTAGTTTAATACGCAGGGGCAATTTCGCCCCCTACTGGTCAGATGAAAATGCAATTTTCACATTGAGTTCATTAAAATGATACAGTAAAATTATATTTGAAAATGTGAATCGTGTTAGTCATATCAATGTATAATAACTAATTGTTAATAAATAAATAATATATATAGCAGGGATGAAAACCTGAACACAGCCATGCAGGAGGTGATACCTCAGCACCACACTAGTCCAAATGGACCAGTGTGAGGTTTTTCCAGTAGCTGGAATGCCAATCCTGCCACATCTCTGTAAGCTGGAGGATGTCCTTATAGGGCTGGATGTAGATTAACATCATACCCAACAACTGCAGGTTAAGGGTCTTGCTCAAGGACCCAACAGAACAGGATCACTCTGGGCATTCATGGGATTTGAACCAGCAACCTTCCATCTGCTGGCACAGATCCCTAACGTCAGAGCCACCACTCCACCTTTGTGACAGATTAATAATTACAAAAGTCACTATGAAATTAGGAATACATTTTTTAAAATAACGTTTTGTTCTTCCCATTACAATTCCTCCTCTTCGGCACTTGACATTGCTAAAACTAGTTGAAGTGGCATCTCTCCACAACCCCCTGTACCCAGTGCTAGTGAACGTGAATTCCCAGTGCCAATGATTGCAAAGAACCAGTCACTGTTGTCTGAAAATATTTTATTTAAAAAAGTATTGCTAGTTACACCTTTCATTAAAAAAACAGAAATACATTTAAGGTTCAAGCAGAGATGATGATCCCAAGGTATAGTATTGAGAATTGACATTGACCAATGTTTTTAAAAAAGGAATCTATTTTTTTCTTATAGAAATTAATGCTAAATGTATTTTAAATGCATATCAGTTTACTTACCACTCCCAAAATGGTTCCCAAATCATAATCCCAAAACATAATATAAAAACACGACATGTTTAAATTGGAACAATGAAAAACACTTACTGTCTGTGTATGTGTTTAATACAGTGTTTCTCAACCCAGTCCTCAGGGACCCACAGATAGTCCACATTTTTGCTCCCTCCCAGTTCCCTGCCACACAGTCCATATTTTTGCTAAGTCCGAGGACTGGAGTGGGAAACAGCTTCGGCTGCCATCACGCTGACATTTTTAACCGGCTACTTTGGCTACGATGTAGAGCTGCAATGAAAAGCTCATTTCTATAAAGTGACTTTTAAACAACAAGATAAAGCAGCTATGGTTAGCAAGAGAGTGTAGGCAGTATGCAAACACACTGCACAGCCGGGGCAACAGCCCAGCTGTTCGATATAACATGACCTGCAGGGGGTGCTATTGATTAACTCATTTATGTGATATTCTGTTGGAATTCCTCTGTGGAATGACAAAATATTTAGTCCCCAATAATAAAGTTCTGATCTTATTTACACAAATTTGTGAGGATTACCAAGGAAGCAGACTAATAAAAGCTTTTAATGGCTCTGCACGCAGGCGCCATGTGGTCCTGTTATTAACGGCCCCTCACACGCCATGCTGCAGGTACCGAACCACAAGGGATTCGATCCCAGCCTGCAGGCCATCACACATTAACTGTCAAAGCGCAGAAATCACACGCCGTCATACTGACCAAGTACACCAGCCCTACATAAATAGATACATTATTAATCTAATCTGTACAGTATAAACCATTAAGCATCATCTATTAGGCATGATCCAAACACATTTTTTACTGAAAACTAATCCAATGTACATTTAGAAATCAAGAGCTATTTTTCTTCTTTTGGGAAAATGCTGCTCGTTAAGACTAAAGGCGCAGTGGGATGTGAGCGAAAGGGAGGAATTTGGGGCTGGCGGGCGTGCATCCAAGAGGCTCAGTGCGAAGGGATGGGATGGTCCCTCCTGTTTGTGCAGAGGGTCAGTCTGTGTGTGTGAGCTGATTTAGGGCGCGAGAGAAAGAGACACCAAATGAGAACATAAAGTGAGGAACAGCTTGCAGAGTGCTGGAGCTCACGTCCAGGCACGGCACCCCATGCAGGAACACACGTACCATGCAGGGTCATGCATGAGGGGGGGGGCATGGTGGGGGCTAACCGTCATAGGAGTCAACCAGAGGCATGGGGCCTTTTGGGTCCTCTTGCAGCCCGCCCTGGGGACGGAGAGAGGGCGGGGCCAGAGGGAGGAAAAAATACAGGAGCGGGTTAGCAAGAACTTCAGGAGTGACCACTGCTCTCTGAGCCAAGTCACCCCTCAGCACGCCTCAAGGACACAACCTGTAATCGAGGAAACTTCGCTGTGCAGTCTGATTCACGCAAACACTTGCCCTAGTTCTCACTGCCCTGGCTCAGCCCAGTCTAGTAATTTCAAGTTAAGTAGGCAGTGAGACTGTGTACGAATGAGGGCAGCACAGGCATTACGTACCTGGACAGCATCTTTGTCTAAAGTGTCCATGGAGTCCATGGTGTTCCTCCGTGCCCTGGTGTCCAGGGTTGAATAACCCTCTGCAATAGAGAAAACAGCTGCGCATACAGACAGAAGGGCTGGAGCCATCCTGATATACACAAGAGCAGCAAAACATTTAACACAATGAGGGCACACACACACTTTGGAGACAGAAAAGGGAAGCAGGGCCCCAGGACAGGAGCCATGTACACAGGCATGTCAAGGAGGACATGGAGTAGACTTACCGGGACCCAAGTCATCCAGCGGAATCATGTCTGCATCTCTCTCCTGCCGCTCACCTGAAAGTCACATGGCGGCGAGACATTAAATGGATGAGGGCACACCTGGAGCAGGAAATGAGCAGCACTTTCCTCGGGGAAGGTCAGGGGTTGCTCAGAGAAGGGTACTGTGCTTTCTCTGCGTTGTGAGCGGACTCTTTTTGGTAGCACAAATACTAGCAGCTCAGAGTCCACAGGGGGCGCCCTTCATTGGCTACAAGCCTATCAGAATGCTCACCCCTGTCGATGAGAGGGAGGGTGCTGTCGTCGTGGCCCCCATTGCTGCGCTTCATGCCTGAAGGGTTGGGGTTCACCATGAAGTCGGTCTTCTTCCAGCCATCCTTTTCCAGAGGGCGCCGCAGCTCCTTAAATCCCCAGACGATCTGAAGAACCTGGCCTGCTCCACGCACCTCCCGCTCTGAACGGTTCCTGCCACAGAAAGACAGATCAGCACTTAGACTCCAGGGTAAGGCAGACAAGTGGACAGAAACAAATGGGACAGACGGGTAGGCAGATAGACAGACAGGCAGACCAATACAAATAGACAAGCACAGACAGGCAGGCAGACAGAATACAGACAGAGAGAGAGTCTCCAGTGCCAAATGAAGGAGAAGCAGCCGTGGTCTCACCCGTCCTTGTTGATGAGCACGAGCCTCTCGATACCTTGAGCGGCTCGCAGGCTTTTGGCCGCCTCCACACCGGAGCCCAGCACCTCAGCCAGCGTGCTAAGCACAGACACCACGGTGTCCTCTGACAGAGCCCGCGCCGGCTGCTGCTGCCCTCCAGCCGGCAGGTTTGCCACCAGGTTGGGCACGGTATGCTTCCCTGCGGCAGCAAGAAGCCAGTGTGACTACTCTACATCTGCACTTTAGCGACCCACAGCCGCCATTGTGGCTAGAGCTCCCACTCTGCACACGAGCCGTGCCCTTCCCCTGCCACTTTCCCGTCATGTTCTCCACTCACACACACACACCTAACAGCTCCCTGTTCCTGGCATCCATGGAGAGGTTCCTCATGGCCCCAGACATGGCCCTCACCACACGGTCACTGCCATGACTCAGTAACTCTGTCATGATGGGCAGCCCCTTCTCTAGCCTCACCATGGCACGTATGTACCGCCCGTACTGTAAGGAAGATACAGTGACTGAACACTACTGTGCATTAACACTTAACACTCTCTGAGCACATACAGTACAACGTAGATAGTGTCTGAACAATACAATACACTGTACTGATAGACAGGGTTAATACACCTCAGTGTAGATAGAGTAACTGAACACTACTGAACATTAACACTGTACTGGGAGGGTAATATAGTACAGTACAGATAATGTGCCATAATGTTCAGCCATTAACACACGAGGGAGCACACTGAGCCGTCGGCATAGCAGACAGGGGGCAGCACTTACGGTCCAGCGGCCTGCACACAGGTTTTGCAGAGCCCCGGCCGCGGCCTCCAGCACGGCGGGATTTTTGCTCTCCTTCAACAGCGGGATATAGAGCCGCACGACCTCTGGCTGGAACAGCATCTCATAGCCTGTGGGGTGGAGCACATGGGGTCACTTTCCAAAGCCAGGAGACGGGATTATCAGCCAGAAATCAGCCACAGACCCATACCTTTGGCAGGAGTTGCCCTCTTGGGGAAGTCGATGACATCCTCAGCTGATTTCTCTGTATCCTTCCTGCCTGAGAGACGAGTCATACACATTAACACAGTTTCACGTATACAATGTTGTTAGCCGGCGTCGCACAAACCTCAGTTGCCTCCTTTCCAACAACACAGGGCCGGAGCCGATTTTTTTAACACTCTTATTGCGTGATCCTTAAAATGGCAGAGGTAAAACAGCGAGTAAGAATAAACTCGTTTACACACACGGATGGGGGAGAAATATAGCCTTCAAAGAGATACAGGCAATAGAGAGAGTCATATTCAGAAAACTACGAGACTTTTGTCATTCCTTAAAGGCTCATCTGTGTTTAATCAAAATAAATCCAAAAAATGGAATTCATATGATCCTTTATGGCCAACAGGCAGGCACTTTATTGATCCTGAGGGACATTTAGGAAAATACTCTCACTTCTGAAGTTACCAGCTTCGTGTTGGTGGAAACGAGGGAAGCATGGGAGTGACGTTTGGTTAGCCACGTCTAATGGTGTCCAGTAATTAGCCCAGGCATTAGCCAGTGTTTAGACAGCATGTCCCAAGCCACCCGGTCACAAAGGATGAGAAGAAGGGCTTACCTTTAGAAAACCACTCGTCTAGCTTGGGAAAAGCACAGTGGGAGCAGTGCCGGATTTTCCCCACAAAGAATTGGAGAGAAAGGAGACAGGAATTTAGCGAACGCAGCAGCCCCCGCAACCAACCAGCAAAGCAGCAAGTCAGTGGAGGAGTCCAAGTGAACAACACGGGCACACCAACCCCAAGCAGGGTCCGGAAGAATATCCAGGCAAATGGGGGCTTTAGGCCAGAGCACTGGGGCCAGATGGCGAGTGCGGTCCTGTATGCCTAGGCCCCATATAGACCAAGCACTGACCTTTGCCCTTCCGGGAACCGAAACAGCTGGCCTTGTGGGAGGAGCCTGGCACACTTCCCTGCTGCATCGGTGCCACCTCCTGGTAGCGCTCATGTCCAGGAATTTCACGGTGAACTTGGTAGGACAGATTCCTCAGCAGGCACACGCTGTTCTCTATGAGCTGGGGTGGGGTGGGGTGGGGTGGGCATGTTACATGCTGTTTGCACCCCCCCCACACATACACACATACCAACTGAGACACAGAAGCTCGACCAAACAAGACAATATGGGGACAAGGATAAGAAAGGGGACAGAAACGGACAGACAGAGACACATAAATGTGACTACAGTGTAAGAACCTTGTTGTCCACATCTTTCCGGTCGATCTGGGATTGGACGATGTACATTAGTGCATCCACCAATCCTGTGCACTCTCTCAGCTTGCGTCTGGCCTCGCTGCGTTCTGAGCTCACATTCCTGAGAGAAAGGGTGCCGTTAGTCAGTGGCGCTCAAGCTCCCGCTCTCTCCTCGCCTCCTCCCTGTCTGTACTGCACTGTTTCCTCATGCCGGGACCTCCTCCCGACTCCTGCGGTGGCATTAATGTATGTGCCCGTACCTCAGGCAGCCCACGGTGTTGGTGAGCGCCGTCTCCCACTCCAGATGCCGTGGCTTGCAGTTCTCCTCTCTGCCACTGGCAGCAGCCTCTCCCCCCCTCTCCCAGCCAGAGTGGGGCACAAGCACCTCATCCGAGAGGGCGTGCAGGGCATGGTCCACAATCTCCATCTTCACAGAATCGTGGGAGGACAGGTTCCACAGGGTGCCTGAGTGGATATGGGTGACAGCAGAGCCTGCCTTACGATGCGGAAGCAGTGAGCTACACCACTGTGCCTGAGGCCTGAAGCCATGAGGGTCGCTGTCAGGCCGTGGTCAGAAATGCCGGTTAGGCAGTGGTTACCAGCAGCGGTATCTGTTAGTCCGTGGTTACCGGTGATGGTGATGGAAACAGTGAGGGCCGTAGCTACCGGTGATGGTGTCGGTTAGGGCCATAGTCAGTGTTGACAGTTAAGTAGTGGTTAACATGGATGGTTGGGCCATGATTATTGGTGATGGTAATAGTTAGGGGTGTAGTCACCGGTGATTCTGTCTGTTATGGGGCCAAAGTTACCGCCGACGCTGTCCGTCATAGGGCCATAGTTACTGGTGACGCTGTCCGTTAGGGCCGTACTCAATGTCAACAGTTAAGCTTTGGTTACTGGTGATGGTTACGCCATGGTTACCAGTGACGATGATGCCGGTTAGGCCATGGTTACCAGTGATGGTGTGGCTCTGGTTTTCAGTAACGGTCATGCGGTAGTTACCTGTGATGATGTCAGTGAGCTCCTGGTCTCTGATCTTCCTGAGCAGCCGCACCAAAGCCGGAACACCGTCACAGTTCTTGATGGCGATCTTATTGTCAGAGTCGCGGCCGTAAGATATATTCTTTAGAGCTCCAGCTGCAGAGTAGTGCACTTCCCTGTTAGGGCTGTCCAGCATGGAGACCAGGGCTGGAATCCCCTTCAGCCGCCGTGTATCTGATTTGACCTGCAGGCCAATCACAGGTGCAGTATTGCAGTGAGCATCTCCGCCATCCTTTCGGCGGTTTCTGATTCACAACAGGAAGCTACGGTTCCCATATTTTCTGGCAGAGTAAAAATGACTCCACCGGGAGCGAAGGTCTGGGCTCCCCCAGCGGTGACGGCCCTTACCTTGTCGTTCTTGAAGGTGAGGTGCTGCAAGTAGGCTGCGGCGTTGCTGCGCACTGGGTCCAGCCGGTAGTTGAGCATGGCAATGACTTCTGGCAGCTCTGGCTGCCTCCAGCTTGTGGGCGGGGCTTTGCGTAGGGTGCTGTCAAGAGACGCCATGCTGCCCCTCTCACCCTGGGCCAGCGGTGCTCCTGCGCCCCAGTAGTATCCCATGTCCCCATCTAGAACCTCGTAGCTCCTGAGAACAAGCATGCATAAAAGTCACTCTCCACACCTTATGGCTCAGCCCAGCCCAGACAGATGGTATCCATGGGATCGACGATTCTATGATAGTCCCCAAGCCCTCCGCTCACCCAACCCTTCTGGGGGCGCCCTTGCCCAGCCGGGGGGTGGTGCCGTAGTGGATAGGCGGCCCCATGCCATAATCAGGATCGTCGTAACCCAGGCTGCGCTGGTCATCCTCCAAGCCGTAGGGTTCGGCCACAAATCTCTGCATGCCCGACAGCTCCATAGCGCTGCCCACTCGTACCTGGGGCTGCGCCGCGTACGGGTCCAGCTGCTGCCGGCTCGGAACACGATAAGCCGGGTCTAGCGTGCGGTACCCATCCATCGGCCTGGGGGAGGGGGGGCGAAGGGAATCGCAACTCTCAGCAATTTAACTCCCTGTCATTTTTTGCATTTTCTGTCGGTCTGTGGCCAGTGGCTCACCTGTGGCGGGGGTCCATGTGTGACCCACGACTCAGGCTGGAGTAGGCCTCAGAGGCGAGGTTGTACTGGTAGTTGCGAGGCACGGTGGCGGTGGGGTATTCTCTGCCCGGGGCGCCTGCAGACCTGTACCCCCCGGGGTAGGGGCCCATCCCATCCAGGGACATGGCATCTGAGAGCGACGGGATGACTGTACGTGTGGTGACCTTATTCACCATCCTGTTCACCTGGAATAGGTGGAGGAGCTCAGACTGGGAAGCGTATGGTCGGAAAAACACAGCGGGCCCATGAACAAATGTGTGTTACCGTGGTTTCAGTGCGGCGCGTGGTCCCGTCCTCATCAGTCTCCACGGACACGATTGGGATGCTCTGCTGGGGTCCTTCTGTCACGATGACAGTGTCCTCAACGACGTGGCCAGGCTGAAACATCTCGTCCTACAGGGTGGGAAAATCCTAATCCCTACAATGACAACCTTAGTCGAGAAAATTCCCACAACGTTATGTATATCTGACCTACATAAACAAGCACATACAATTGCACACACATAGATAGACACACAGACAGACTCACGTGCACATATAAATAGCCGCTCGTGCACACAAACACACACACACACACACACACACACAGAGGCACATCCCACCTGTCCTGTTGGTGCTTCTCTTTCGGTTTCAGTCCCACTATCCCAGCATCACCAGGCAGGTGCTGTCAGACCAGCAGAGGGAAGACTGTGAGCTACACACTCAGAGAGCCCTTAATGCACCTGTCGACAGACAGACTGTATGCACCTCACGGTTCATGCGCAGTAAAACAACTAGTCACATGGAGGCAGATGTGAATGGGGACTACCAAAGTCCGGCTCCCATGTTAGTTTATCACCAGCATGCCAGAAGCAGAACGATTAAGCTGGGAGGGGCTTTCCTGACCACTCACGGCACCCACACACGCCTGTAAACAAAGCTGCACTGCACGCATTCAGAACCCGTTTCCTGCACAGCTGAAGGACAAGCCTGCAAGCACACAGCTTATCAGGTGACGTGTCAGCGGCTTCCTCACTGCGTGTGTCAGGGCCGGGGGGGGGGGGGGGGGGGGGGGCGAAAGAGGGGGGGGGGGGGGGAAGGGGTGGGGGGAAGAGGGGGAAAAAACGAAAAAAAATAATAAAATTAAAAAAAAAATAAAGAAAAAAAAAAAAAAAAAAAAAAAAAAAGAAAAAAAAAAAAAAAAAATAA
>JAODKC010000053.1:9748211-9770082 GCA_026777985.1 Mormyrops attenuatus | reverse complement strand
AACGATAGCAATGAACATTCAGCACTGGACTCTAAAACCGTCTGATATGTCTGTGTTTATTCAATGGATCATAAACTAAACAGCGCTTTTCTATTTCAGTTCCTTTCAGATGTTATAAAGTAATAAATAAAAATATATATATAAAAATATAAAACCATGCATTGCTGTCGGGCAGATAACTTTAACAAATTACCAATTGGATTCAAATGGATGTGTGACAATGGTTAGGGACGTGCGCTTGTAATAAAGATTGTTGGTTCGATTCCCCGACCAGCAAAGTACCACTGAGGTACCCTGACCAAGGTACTGCTCCCTGAGCGCTGAATTAGCTGCCCCCTGCTATGTCACAATGTGACATATTGGTTATATGCAGAGGACACATTTCGTTGCACTGTGTGTTACGGTGTGTCAACAATGACAATTAATCGCTTTCCCCTTCCTTCCCCAAAATCAAAGATATTCAGTTCCGCCTGGCATTAAGCAAGTATCCCTTTGCGATACTAAGCCAGAGAAAAGTCCCCAGTGAAACCCCTGCATTCCCACATCAGAGACCCTAATCTCAACGTTTATGAGATTATATTTGTCGTGCCTGCAAATTTTTATATTAGATGAGACTAAAAATTGAGAAATTTCAACAGGTGCAAGTAATTTCTCCTCATAAATAGGACAATATCAAGACTGTGTCTGCATTTAGACATCAAATTATTATTACATATATGAGTAGCCCAGAATGTCCTGAAAAGAAAACTATAAAGCATATCTGGCTAACTCGTGTACATACAATGTAAGAAAACTAAAATCAAAGGGAGAGGAATATGCTCAAAAATGGTTAACACATTACTGCGATTGGGAATAAAATCCTGTTTCAAAGTTCAAATGCAACCAATAAGGTGTGTCTTATTTGAAAAAAATGTTACATTTGTACAGAAGCATTTATATTGATATTAAGAAAAAACATCCATGGTTCAAATTATACTGCGACACAAATTGTAGGCCATATTGCCTAGCCCGAAGATCATGCCTATGCTCCATATTTTATAGTGTGTTGTGTTATGTAGTCTGTTTCTGATCTTGACTTGATCTAGCCCTTCCTTGGTCTTGGTCTTGTCTCGGTTTCACCCTGCCTTGGTCTTGGTCTTGTCTCGGTTTCACCCTGCCTTGGTCTTGGTCTTCTTTCAGCCTCGATACTCTGGTCTTCTTAATGACTTGGTCTTTGTTTAGGTGGTCTTCATCACTACATCACTTCTTTGAGAACCCAACAGTGCTATGTGGTATTTCTGTTGATGTGGGGCCTTGCCACATACTCTGAGAGCTCGGCAGTGCACTGTGGAGGTACTGTCATTGAATCACTAAGCAGTTCTGTTTTAATCTGACTCGCTGAATCACAGGTTTCCATTGTGTAATGATACCTTTTCAGATTCAGGCTTTGCTTTTGTTTGCTAGTCTACAAGCTCAGAAGCAGGACTGTTCTTTCTCAAACATCCAGTTTCCCCTTCGCTGTGTCGTTAAGACCAAGATGGTAATTTAGCGACTCGTCACACCGCACCCCGCATTTATCCTGACGCTCCAGCTCTGCAGTCACGCAGTCGTGGTCATGTCCAGCCACGGCGTCTCACTCTTATAGGGCGCTTCCTCTGTGGGGACACCCTGGAACTGTGCATCACATGGAGCGACCTTTGAAGGTGCTTATGCTGGGATGATGTAGGGGTTGCCTGCTGGTGGCACCAGGCTGGGGGATGATGGGGCTTGAGAATGTCCTGCAGCGTCAGCAGGTATAGGACGACGCGGTCAATCCCAGAATGCATGGCGCATCCTCTCCCGCTTCCTGCTAACCAGATTGATCCAACCACCGTCCTTCATCGCTGGTGGCCCATCTGTCACACAGAGTGACTTTCTGAAGCGCTGACTTTGAGCACGCCGTTCTAATAAAGCACACAGAACTTCCCGTTCTGGTACTGCGCTGTTCTGGATGGTACAGCAACCCAGCCAATTCTGCATTGGGTCTGCGAAACACAGGCAGCCCTGCCATACCCACGAGGGTCTAGGATGGGCAGACCCCCTGATGTCTGCCTGGTCCAGATCATGGACTGGTGCAGGATTTAGGGATCCTGCCTGCAGCTAGGACCCAGAGCGATGGGCGAGCAACAGGAAAAGATTTCAAAGGTGTTGGTCACCGCCCGTAGATGCCTTAGCGTTCCGGACTGGCTGTACCCGAGTTATATTACAGATTTCCTTTTATCCTGAAGTGGGAAAACCCCACTGGTCATTTGGAGAATGTATTTATTTTTGTAATCATAAAGGCAGCTCTGGGCGTGAAACATCGATCACCCATCCTGGCTGCATCTGGGGTGTCAGGTTTGGGGAGTAAATGCCAACACACCTCCCAGAATAAGGATGTTTGACAGACTTTCCTCTGTTCTGGTGCCTGCCCCTTCATGCATGTCATCTGCACCTGTGGGTGCAGGGGGTCCCATGAAACTCAGCCTCACTTTGCTTTTATGCTACATGTCAGGTGACCGGTGCTTTTTGCATGTGCCACAAAAGGCAGTAGAGAGCATGTCAGAAGGGGATGAACAGAGATGGTGAACACAGACTTTTACCCCGTAACACAGCAGAGTAGAAGAGGACATGCAGCTAGGCCCAAAGAGGCTCGGTTGAGAAGTGTGCAAACGTGCCATTGCGAAAGGCCGGGCCCCTCACAGGTGTTGGCTTAATTGGATTTTTGGCTGTGAGGGTGTTTACAGCTCCCTCTGGTAAACAGAAGTGCTTCAGTTGTATTTGGATTTGGCTGCCATCTTTCTGTTGTGTCATTTCATTAATTAGAAATATGACGGTTCCGTTTATGGAAACAGATCACTATGGATCACTATCAGTCTCGTGAAATAGCGGCTTGTCTGGGCATAGCAGAGGTATGAGTGCACGGGGCGTTAAACAAGCAGGTGTCGCGTCTTGTGGCGAGTCAGGACGCGGACGCAGGAAATGAGGGCACCGCTTGGAGTTCCTGGGTTTCAGTGTGGGGAGCCGCACCATGTTTTAGGTACGCTGCATGCCCACTTTCCATTTTTGGATGTTAAATATACAAATGCAGAGTCACTCAACAAATTGTGAACACTTAAAAAAAAACGGCCAAAGGCATGCATACCAAAATGTTTTTATTAGTGGAACAATAGGGCCATAACATAAAACCTGACAAAATGACATTAAGAGTAAAGACCAACAAGCAATACGAGACCCGGACAGACGCAGTAGCGAAGGCAAAGCCGGTTACAGGCATCACCTTGCTCAAAGATCTAGAGTCCGAGTTTGTGCAGCACTTTGTGACTGTTTTGGGTGCTATAGGCATATAATAAAGAGATGTTACTTACGTACTTAAAAACAAAACCAGCCTGTCACTTTCAAAGGACAAAAAAAGACTAAAGAACAGTTGAAAATAAAAATGGGCTAGTCTCAAACTCGTAGAAGGTTTGTGCCAAAAGTATGTGTAAAACCTTAAATTAGCTTGTAATTTTTTTTTACATGAAAAGGTCCACATTCATGTTTTGGCAGAAGGGTTGGCACCCACACATCTGGGTGATGTCTTATGGTTATGTATCTTAACACCTTAAACCCTTGTGTACATTGTTACATACCCATGTAAAATTCAAGCCACAAATAGCTGTAACTATGGAAACTTTTATCGAATACCTCTTCCCTGAAGAGTAAGAACATTTTCTAAACAAGTGTAACTTTTTACATTGTTAATAATAATTTAAACGTTATAAAAATATAAAACTTTGTGTCCATTTTACATCATTTTCCGATCTAAATGAGGTACAAATAATATTGTATAATGATTCGTAATTGCTGTCAGGCGAAATGTCCCTTCCTGTTAGTCTATGCCTATGTGTATAGCAAAGCGCCCAACTCTCAAAATATACTGAAATCGGTGTTTGTAGCTCCGTAAAGGTCCAGGGATCAAAATGCATTATTGTTCTTAATCCACAAAACAAGCTACATTGGGCAAACACTGCACAAACTACCACTAGATAATGTCCCATTTACACCTCGCCGTTTAGGGACAAAGGGTGGCAGCGGGGTAATAAGGGTAAATACGAGGACAAAATGCACAATTCTAATGTTTTTACTTGATTTAAGTGATATTCTTATTAATTCTGAATCAGAGAGATGAGATAATGTGGGAAAATGTTTTTCTTGGAGCGCAGTTTTCAAACATAGCACTTCCAAGACGCATGCAAAAATGCAGACGGTATACCGCGTTCGGATCACCAGTGACCCGGCACTTTTGGAAAATAAATGGCTATAAAACAATAATTTTAAGTTATTTTGCCATAAATTTGGTAGTAAATTGCTGCGGATGAACAGTTATGTGGCTTGTGCTGGGGACAACGTCCACGCTGAATCGTGTGACCCTGGAGGAGCTGTAAAAATGACTCCCTATTTGCTAGTGACTTCAGGTATGTGCACAAGAGTAAAATATATAAATATAAATAAATACAAAATACTAGGGCTGTCACTATCAATTATATCAATAATCAAGTAATCTGCCAATTAATTTGATGATTAATCAATTTGCAGTTTCTATGATAGTCCCTTTTCAGAATTATCTATGTAAAAAAAAAAGTGTAATAATTACCACGTTGCTTCTGCATTTGCCGTCTGAAACAATGATCATTATTTTCCTTCTTGCTGTTGGACTCATTGACAGACTGGGAGTTGTGAGAGATTACACAAAAATGAGTGAAGAGGAGAAAAGCGAAGTGATTTGTAGCCACTGCTTTGGGTCCGACACCACAGACTTATTTGACAGATTCTGTTGGTAGATAAGTTCTATTTGGTTATATAGCTTATTTTCATCTCCTAAATATCGCAAAAACTTAAAATATCACTACGCTTTCTAATATCATTCAGCTCATAAACGTACATTAGCGGGATAAAAAAATAATAATTTATGGTTAGGTCTATTATCTTATATAAAATGATGCTAAGCAACAGGCTAACTTTCATTTTAGCAGCAATTATTTTGACATACTGGAATCGTACATTAAGCAAAATAGTTGAAGTGAAAGTGACGACAAAACATTCTTGGCCACTCTAAGAGGTTAAATTGCAACCTGGTGTTATTGGATGAGTCCGTTACACCTGAATGTCTTCTTTTAAGATGTATTTCAGTTGTTCTGTGGTGGTATTTAAGTTTGGTTTTGCAACTCTAACAGGCGACTGCATTTTCACTCACTTTTCATGTGAGGTGCTTCCAATGAACTGATGCTTTCTCTCTTTATTTAGAACCTCATCCACTATGCGGGTCTTCCTTCTGCTATATCGCTGAGTAATCCCGTAGGAAAATTTTAATCGATAATCGAGTCTAATTGAGTAATCATGACAGTTCTACAAAATACTTAAGAAATTTACATAACTCCCCAGTGTCGGAATCCTTTTAAGTGAAATACTGCCACACATCAGACTGTTAGTTTAGATTTAGGCATTTTAACCATGCTTAACGTAGCTATTAGCTGAAGGTAGGCGTCTGCTGACATCAGAGCAAGTGTGATGTTAACTAGCGATGGCAGGTGAGATGCAGTGATGCTTCTGTTGCCTGAGCACCAGAGGGCAAGTATTTCAATCAATCACTCCAAAAAATGCATTGCAATACGGTCCTCAGATTGATATCAAATTTTTAAAAAAGATTCCCCCCCCCGAGCTTTTATGCTGTTCTGTGGAAACACGCATACCAGATGCACAGGTGGGAATATTAAGGGTTAAAGCTGCGGCTTATTACTGCAGTGGGATGGGGTT
Source organism: Mormyrops attenuatus (assembly GCA_026777985.1). Classification (NCBI taxonomy): domain Eukaryota; kingdom Metazoa; phylum Chordata; class Actinopteri; order Osteoglossiformes; family Mormyridae; genus Mormyrops; species Mormyrops attenuatus. The sequence continues at coordinate 9,764,289 of JAODKC010000053.1, read as the reverse complement.
CCTGGAGGACATCCTCAGAGCATCGGGGGGCAGGTGGCGGAATAGGAGGGCTGCTGCGAACGAATCAGCATCCCCCCCCTCCACCTTGTAAATCAGCTCCTGGCCGCACCCCTCCCCCACTGCCAAGGAGCCTGTGATGGGGAAGGGGGGGTAGGAAGGTTATGATCTTGCTGTGCCTCATTGTTCCATATCTGATGATTTGGGTGGCCTGTGTGAATTGGGGGGCCCCCCCCCCCCCCCCCCCCCCCCCCACCCACACACCCCCCCCCCCCGCGGGGGGGGGGGGGGGGGGGGGGGGGGGGGGGGGGGGGGGAGAGGGTGGCGAACCTACCGTATTACTCTGTCAATACGCGCATCTCAGTGTAGGTTGTAGGTTTTTTGCTTGGAAACCCATCGACACCTATTTATTTATATGTTTGTTTGTTTGTTTATTTATTTATTTATGTCAACGTTTTAATAACTTGCACACATTTATAACGTAATAGCACACGATGCAAACCACATACGTAAATTACGCGCTAACTTGACATCTATGGCTGAGGCTGGCTCTGTCACGAAATGCGGGACGAACGACTCGAAGGCGGGCATTGGGCAAAAACGGGGTTTGGGGAGTAGGGAAACAAACGAGACCGAGAGGGGTCAAAACAAGAAGGCTAGTATGGGGAAGGACACTGGCAGGCAGGAGGAGGACAGTGAATAACCGAACTGGGGGTGACGAGACAAACACTTAGACGTACAAGGACTTACGAGGGACAACAAGTAACAAACATGGCTCATCAGGACCACGTTAGGGAGGAGGCAGGACGTAACAGGCTCGTCCTAGGGATGGGAATTTCAGGCCGAATTACCAGTCAAATTTCGCCGACCATTATTCGAATAATATTCGATTAACCCCGCCCCCACCACACGCGGTGTAACCTGTATGGAATATGGATCGAAAATATTTATTTAATTCCATACAAAATGAGATATTACTTAAAGCTGCAAAAGGATCATGTAAAACATTAAAAAGCAGTTTGAGTAAATTAAAATGAAACTGAAATTAAACCGAAGAGAGCTCAAATGCACTAGCATACAATAATGGTTAACAGCCTGTGTCTTGGGCAGCTATGGCGAATGGCAATATTTTTATTTTTAACATCACAATCATAAAACTTGTATGGCTCATAGGTTCATTTCCATACAAAATGACACATCACAGCTTGTTGCAAAAGGATAACTTAAAACATTTTAAAATCACACTGTGATATTTGAAACCTTAGCAATATTACAATATTCATAAAACAAAAAATTAGTAGAAAATTTACCCAAAATAAAATAAACTGGCTTATTTTCACTTAATAATATGAAATAAATATACTGTCTCCTGACGTTTACACTGTAACGTGCTTTGCTTGTTGGGTAGGCCTACTTTGTTTTAGAAGAAATATCCTCAAAATAATCAGTAGTTAAAGCTTGTCATTTTCACTTTCCTGGGTAAGTTGATTATTTTGTAGCTCACTGATTCTTCATGTTTTAAACATTGTGTTCGGTGACTATTTTCTGTCATAGAGTGCTTACGGTAAACGTTTTACTGTTTGTACAGCCATGAAAACATGTTGACATATGTGACAATGAAGAGATAAATGGTGATGTAATTATCTAGTCATTTTCTGATGTTTCTGTACAAGCCAAAAATCCAAGTCGTTCTGAACTAAAAAGATATTCGGATAGGTTTGGAATGCGATTTTTCTGGAGATATCTTGCCCTCAAGGGTTCTAGTCTCCACCCTACCTCCATGTGCATAGAGGTTGCATGTTCTCCACGTGTGATTGTGGGGTTTCCTCTGGGTAATCTCGGTTTCTCGCTCACAGTCCAAAAACATACTGAGGTTGATTAGCGTTACCAAATTGCCCATAGGTGTTCATGTGTGAGTGTGCCCTGCAATGGATTGGTGCCCCATCCTGGGTTGCTCTCTGCCTTGTGCCCGTAGCCTCTGGATGCCCCACAAACCTGAACAGGATAAGCAGTTTCAGAAAATGGATAGATGGACGGATGATGTCTTTCTGTTACCCTCCGTCACAGAGGTGCTAGATGAGCAGCTGTGGTCGAAATAGTCAAATTCATTAACGATTATTATTATTCAGGTGTTTTACCTTCGTAAAAGTCCTAAAAGCAAAATAGTAGAATAGAGTAGAAAACGTCAAACACTAATCACCATGATGCAGAGCGAGTGCTGGACAGTGAGTGCATGGATGGCTATGTCTGGCATGCCTCCAGATTCTCCAAAGATAAAAAGCTTTCTGTATTTTGTAAGTTGGGAGTGATAAACACTGCATCAAAGCTGCAGACTGAAACTGAAATCCACCGCTCAGGTGCCGAAAAGAAACCTGCTGCTAGCACCAAATTGTGATCTGGATAGTTGACTAAGATAATAGATATCAGATCAAAAAAGTAAGATCTGAAATACAATGATTCATTGCTATATAATGATTGTTTCTATTGCTGTACACATGCTGTCTTCAGCTAACAGATGAAATACAAACTTTTAAAGGTTCAAAATCAATTTCAGAATTCCGTAAGTTATTACAGGTTTAGTTAGACTGCCTGGCCAAGAAAAGTCACCACTTGAATTTAAATTAGCAAGTACTTAAGAGCCAATGATTGGATCATTATTACAGCTCAGCAACATTATGCAGCAATAAAATGAAGTCAGCTGAGTGCCTGAATGTACTGGATGGCCAGGTTATCCCATCAATGGATTTTTCCTTCCCTAATGGCATGGGCATATTCCAGGACAATAATCCCAAGATTCATCGGGCTTAAATTGTCAAAAAGTGCTTCAGGGAGTATGAGGAATCATTTTCATAAATTAATTGGCCACCACATAGTCTTGACCGTAACCCCATTGAAAGTCTTTGAGATGTGCTGAGGTATAATTTACGGAGTTGTTCAACTTACCTATCATCAGTACAAGTTCTTGGCAAGAAATAAATGCAAATCTGGATGAGAAAAATGTTGGGATGTTGCATAAGCACGTTGAAAGAATGCACTGATGAATGTGCACCATAATTAAAGATAAAGGCGGCCCAGCGAAATATTAAAGAGTGGCGCTTTTATTTGGGCAGGCAGTGTAATTTGCATATAATGTACAGTATAAAACAACTGACACATAATGTATGAGTGATGTCCAGTCACTTTTATCCATTATATAAAAAGTCACTTTGATGTGATTTTTGAGAGTTTAAGCAAGTGCTAAGATATACTATTGAGAGCATCCTGACTGATTGTATTATGGTATGGTTTGGCAGCTGCTCCATAGGTGACAGGCAGGCTTTGCAACGGGTGGTGAAATTGTCCAACAGTCCATCAGGTAGACGGTACAGGAGCCTGAAGTCTCATACCAGCTCAGGAGCGGCTTTTCCACAATACTATGGCTGACCTTCAAAGTACGAGATGTCTGTGGCGGGCCCTCACACCCTAACCACGGACTGTTTGCTCTCCTCCCATCAGGTAGACGGTACAGGAGCCTGAAGTCTTATACCAGCAGGCTCAGGAGCGACTTTTCCACAATACCATCACCATGCTTAACTCTCAAACCCTGCACTAGCCCACTCTTCACTTCCCCCCCACACCATGCACCATACTTGGGGGCTCACTATGGCCCCCCATCTGTTCTGTTTTGTACATAGTAATCATTTGTAACTGTCTGTATTTACAATATATAACATATAAAATATGCCTTCATCCCACCTGCATTTTACTCATGCATGTCTTAATCCTTTGCACCTTATTTGTACATACTGCCCAACAGTAAATTATTTTTATCAGTACATACTTCATGTTGCAGAAAAAAACAAATGTCATACTATACACTCCTACAAGTAAATATTGCCTTGGCAACACATTTTTTCTACTTTACACTGTAATAATTTGTAAATGTTACTTGCCAGCCATTTTCTTCCCGTCTTTATGTATTTTACGTCTATATAACCTTATGTCATTTACTTATATCCCCTATCCCCTCTTGTAAATATTACCTCATAGGCACCTTATACTACTATTAGCACCTCTGGTTAGATAGAAAAACTGCATTTCGTTGTACTGGGACTTGTGTTATGTGCAATGACAATTAAAATGAATCTCAATCTCAATCTCAATCCCAGTCAACCGCGGTTGAACTCTAAGGTTTACGGTAAATTCCTTACATTTTTACGTCATTCCCTAGATATTTAAGAAACGAGATAAGCACCGAACCCCCGCCTTAGCTAAACACACAAGGTACTACAATATTGTAAGGGATGTGTACAAATCTACGCAATTGCTACTGTGCTCTTTTACAACAGTTGATGTTATATAAATGGTCAATAGGAAAACGAATATTTTTTGATGGGTTAGATTGTTGTGTAAAATCATTTTATGACACAATTACTATGTACAAAGTGTATATCCGACTACAGCGGTAGGTTATCATGTCCTATTTTATACAGTACGTGGCATACTTCCATCACGGCAGTTTTATCTGAGGATGCTGTTACAGAAATTAGTAATCTTGCACCTTGCGCTGTAGATCCGGATTTTTCGTGGAAGTCCCAGGAGCTCACCTGGGTCCGGCGGTCCACCCAGCGGACTCCAAATCAAATGTTAGTTATCGTTACCAGTTTTTTCTTTTGTCTTTTTACGGAATGGTTAAAAAATGAAGATATTTTCTTTATTCATGCGCTCATTTTATTGGGTCAGGCGGCAGCAATAAGGAGAGCGGTGCTTGCGGGGCAGAAATGCAGGCGCCGCCGCTTTTCGGCGCTGGGAAAATGCGACCTCGTTTGTCACGCACACTTTGCTGTCAGGTATTCGTTTTATGTGCGTTTCGTCAACCATCAGCGTTATGTCTGTTTCAGATTTTACCGTGGTCTTTGATGGTTAATCTAGTTAATGGAGCATAGACGCCCCTTTTGGAGATGCAGTCTGGGATCAAGGAATAATCAGAGAATAGGGATGTACAAACCAGGCTATAAATATATTGATGTCCCAAAAATCTTTTAAAAATTGGCATGTCAGTTTCTTCGTTTTCTTTCGTTTTTTTAACCCAAGATACTGAATTTGTGTATTTCTTTATATATATAAATTTTTCTCAATCATATAATTTTAATGCACTGTTGACTTAATTAACAAGCACAAAAGTTTTATTAATATTCCCAACATAGGTCTCACTTCTTTTTCATGTGTATTCTTGCATTGAGTGTCCTTAGCTATAGTGTGTGCGGTTCGGGGGGTGGCAGCTGGTTAACTTTAATTCAATGGGAAAAATTTGCCTGTAGCCTACAGACGAGCATGTAACGCTGAGTGTTGTACTTTATAATTTTAACAACAGAAGACCATTGATTAGAGCGCTGATTAAGTGTACCATGACAATATATTAGCATACTATTTATGTCTTTTACTGTACTGAAGTAGTCAAGCATAACTATTAAAAACGCTATTTAAACGAGTGCTTGGAACACATTTCTTAGAAGTACATTTTGTTAGGTCAATAATATACTCCTGTCCCATTTATGTGATACATAAGTGTATTTTTAGAAGTCGTTCAGTGACCTTTAAATTTGATATATACACACACACACACACACACACACACACACACACAACACGCACACCTTATCAAGACATCAAAAAAGTGTTTTGAAAGAGTGCAAGATACATCATACAGATGCCCTGGGACACATCATCGGTGATGTTACCTGGGGTCATAGGGAGTTTGGGTCTTTCAACATCATGCACCCTGTATCAGCACCTCCCAGGTGACCGGCCAGCGTTGATCAGGCCCCAACCTGTGTCCCAGCAGCGTTTATCCACGGTTCTGCCCTCTTTATTCAAAGCCACCTAGTGGCTTTATCTGTGGCTTCAGTTGTGGACCTGATTGTCTTCCTTTTCTCCTGCCCACTGATACCTAGCAGAGTGAGCACTCTGCAGAGAGATCGACCACCAAAACCTCTATAGCCCACCTCTAGAGGTTCACAACGAGTTTGCCAACCCTGCCTCCTGCACTCCTCCACCAGCTCCTGGTACTTACTCTGCTTCCTCTCATTGGCCTCCTCCATGCGTTCTTCCCAGGGAACTGTGAGTTCAAGCATGATCAGTTGCGTGGTGGAATCTGACAGGATGATCATATCTGGGTGGAGCCGTGTGGTTGTTATTTTGGTTGAGAACTTCCGCTGCTTGCCAAGGTCCACTTCTAGCTTCCAATCAGTAGCAGTAGTGAGAAGACCAGTGTGTGCTCTTGGTGGTGCACAGGGCTTTTCTCCAGCTCTGTGAAACGTGATGGTCTTATTACTATGGTGACCCTTGGAGGATTTGATGGCTGCGGATATACTTTATGCAACTGCCTTTAGCACCTGATCGTGGTGCCAACGATACCGTCCACCCCCTAGGGCTTTTGGGCAACTGCTGAGCAGGTGTTCCAGGGATCCGCTTCCTAAACAGCAGGGGCAGGTAGGTGTATCACTCTTGCCCCAGGTGTGGAGGTTTGCCGGACTTGGTAAGACATCATAGACAGCTTGGACTGATTCGATGGAAGTCTGCTTTCCAAATATCGAACCAGGTGATCTTCCTTGGCAGAACATTCTCCCATCTAGTCCAAGCTCCTTGCTGTCCCATTCCTACCATCCTGCTAGCTCGTACTTCCTCCACACCTACCCGCACTCCATCCTGGTGCTGATGCTCTTTGCCTAGCACCTTGTCAGCTCTAGTTACTGGGAAGTAACCAATGCCCACTCGACCTGATGCTATCGTGCCCACCAGTGCCTTCTGCCTCAGTCGGGACTCAGCCACCTCCATAAGAACATAAGAAATTTACAAACGAGAGGAGGCCATTCGGCCCAACAAGCTCGTTTGGGGAGAACCTAACTAATAGCTCAGAGTTGTTAAAATCTTATCTAGCTCCAGGGATTTGGCTGCACTCCACTTCCTGCCAGTGCGCACCTGGATGCCAGTTGATGCCGCTTTGGGATTACTGGATTCTCTGTACTGGAGGACTTCTCGAAGAAAGAGTACTACAACTACGCTTATTTAATATTCCTGAAGTACATACAGGTGCTTAATTGTATTTTAGTATGACGAATGTCCCAAAATGACACTAAACTAGCATTTAGTGTATTAAACATTTTAAAAAATAAATAAAATATAACTTATATATTTTAACTTATATACTTATATATTTAAGTTTGAATAAGTTATTCCAAAATAGTGTATTTGGTACACAATAAAGTGTAATTAAAACATGGCATTAATAGTACACTTTTTTTTAAAAAGTACTTTTCTAAGTGCACATCAGTACACTTTTTTCCACAAGGGAATAGAAATAATTTATTCATGCCCATTAGGAAAAAGGGATCTCACCTATCCTGCTCTCTATGAGACACACAGAGGCACATACAGGTGAGAGCAGGTTGTGGGATCAAAGCGGACAGTCAGAGTCATTGAGGCTATGGGCCTTGCTAAGGGAACAGTAGCATTAGTCTGCCAGCCTTAGCATTTGACCCACACCCCTTTACACCTGGCTTAATTTTCACACTATTAATTATCACAATGATGTATATTACCATTTTTGTATACTTATTGTATACGTTGTACACAAGTTTTTCACTCACCTTTACTCTACCATATGTCAAGTGATGAGGCAAAGTGATTTGATTTGGTTTATATTGCACGAGTCACATGCAATACTTCACTGTGTAAGTGTACAGCGATTTTTACTACCATGTATGATTACCTACATTTTTAAATGATAGTCATAATATAGTTTTCCCTTATTATTAAAATAAAGCAGCTCCTGATAGCTTGTTTGCACCGTACGTTGAAGGTTTATGAAGCTGAAGTCAGCGAGACCTGGAGGTGAAGCGTTGGGTTGCAGTAAACCACACAGTCCACAAGATGGGGACGTTGGTTTAATGGTCAAGTCAATGTGTCAGCAATGGATGTTTTTCAATACCAAGAATGCAAAGATCTCACTTTGTGGGACTGTTTTCAAATTCAGGGGCTGTATCCATCTAATAGGGCTGCTTTCAAAGACCGAATGTGTCACAGGGGCATGACAAGGCCATGCTGTTTCAAAGGCTCCTTCAAATGCAGCCTAGAAATGCGTTATTCTTTTGTAGAGATCCCAAGATGCATCGTGCAATCCTACACAGGCTACATAGATTGTGTCCTTCGAAGGATGTAGCCCCTGAATTTGGACACAGCCGTTGTCTTGATAACTTTCCTCCTAAGAATGACCTTGGGGCACAATGAATCATGGGATTGGTTTCATTTGGTGAGGATGCAACCGATGTATCCTTCATAACTGAGGCGGGGAAAGAGGGATATCTGGGGATTTTTACCATCCTCTGTACTTCTCTTCTTAGTGCGGGAACTGGCCTTCAGCAATGCGTTCTCCGGTGCAGCCTGACATGGATCTTGGTTGCGTGCTCTCAGCCCCGCGCGTGGTGCACCCTGTGTGCTTTCAGGCCCTGAGCTGCAGGCAGGCGTGCGGGCGCTCGCTGTAGTGCATGATCACATGAGTCTTCACAGTGCCAGCCAGACAGAAGCGCTTATCGCACAAGCTCTCGCCCATGCGCATCCACTGGTGCACTGCCACTCCCTGCCGCCTTGGTCAGCGCGGCTACACTTGTGTGCTCTCAGGGTGCCCAGTCGTGTCCGCACGTGGCTCTGCTACTTAGAGCTGTGGCTGCAGCGAGTGCCGACGTGGGCCTCGGTCCGATGTCACTGCACATGCTGCTGGAGGATCCACTTCTTCTGGAAGCTCTTGTCACACATGCCACTAATGTAGCTGGACAGACGTGGTGGCCTGGGCAGGAAGTCCAAGCTCCTCCATAGCTCTGGCAGCGACAGTAAAGTTTTCTTTTCTTGTCTTGTCTATGTCAGGTATTGTTTTTGGTCACTTCGGGATTGTGTAACATAATGTGACAAATGGTGAGGGCAGATTGACCAGTGAGCAGTCAAGAGACTATTGCCAGACTATTGCAGGCTACATACAGTTGGCTTCAAAACAGCAATGACCAATCACAAGGCTCAAAGACCTCAACAAAATCTGTTGTCTTTATTTAGTTAAAACCATTTTCAGAGTCAATCGAACAGTTTCTGCCCTTCTTTTATGATGTTCCAGTGTCAACTAGGTGTCCAGCACACAGCCTTATTTGTTTGCTAATTACATTGTCCTTATGACCCAGGAGGACACTTAACACTGTGGATCACCAGAGACTATCTCTGCCTTAGAACAAACTAAGACTCAGGTTTAAAGGTTTAAAAGTGATTATTATTATTCAAAATGGTCAAAAGTGTCATGAGCCAAGTGGCAAGTGTTTGCTGTTGGAAAACCACACTATGGCTGTAACAGACTGATTTTCTAGAGACTTCTACTTGAGCCAAATGTTAAAAGCAAACATTACTTTAAAGAGACACTTATGACAAAGAGCATTAGTTGAGTGAGAATGAGCTCCGCAGTCTACCCTGTACATGGCTTCGTGCTGCTAGTCCTATGGTGGTCTGTAATACAAAATTATATTTATTGCTAATAAGGATCAGTATACCTATCAAAGACAGCTATTAGTTAATTCCATCTGAGTGCAATCGACAGTGATATAGGGCATACAATTCGCTGTTTATATTGTGTGCTAAGGCAGCCACTTTCTGTCTCAGAGTGGGAGGGGCCTGGTCAGCATTCTCCTCAGCGTGACATCATTCGGACAAACTCTGTGGACAAAAAGAGAAAAGAAGTGGGAAGGAGGATAAAGCGTCCAGCAGTGTGTCAAGGCCTCCTGGCAATATTTACTCACTCGCTGCCTCACTTACCGTAAATGTGACTGGCAGTATTTTTCTTCAGTCTGTCTAACCTACCTCCTCGCCCCCTTTGTTAACCCCCCTTACCCTCAAAGTCAACCAGGCCGTCCCCATTGAGGTCCACGTCCTTCAGGATCTCGTCGATCTCCCTATGGTTCAGATGCTCTCCCATCAGCTTCTTCATGGCTTCCCTCAGCTCGGTCAGGCTAATCTGTCCGTCACCGTTGGAGTCAAACTGAGAGTGGGGCAAACGTAGGAGGAGGAATGAAAACAAGAGGGGCAATGGCGGAAGGACAGAGACACACATAAAAGCATTAGTTTGAGACAGAAAAAACACTGACTGACACTTGTAGCAATGGTCCCCCAAACTGAGCCTTCTTTCGCCCGTACCTCCCTGAAGGCGTCCCTCAGCTCCTTCACCCCGATCATGTCTGCAGTCTCTGCCAGCATCTTGGGCCCCATCAATTCCACAAAGTCCTCAAAATCCACTCTGCCGCCACCTACATGACAGGAGGTTTTCATACACTCTTTAACTCAGCACCTGGGACCTTCACCTAATGCTGACATCTAGCTTGAATAAACTGGGTTTAAAGTCACCACTACCAAAGTGCCAGGCGAGGGACTCACAGATCTGTTGGCTCAACTCGATGAGCTCCATCTCCGTTGGCATGTAACCCATGGTCCTCATACACTCTCCCAGGTCTTTACAGCTGATAAATCCATCCCTGTCCTTGTCAAACTCCCGGAAGGCCTCCTTCAGCTCTGTGCCAAGGCAGAGATGGTGTGTGGGCTTTCTAAGGATGTGAGGAGGAACACTAGGGGGCACTGTCATGCAGCATTTCTGACAGTCACTGAGCATAATGCACTAGTGCTTGCAGTACCTTCAATTTCCTCTGGGCGCAGATCTCTGTCCTTCAGTGATTGAGGTTGCAGTGGGAGAGCGAGAGATTCATGCAAATACAGGAATTTAGGAAGTTAGGCAGCTTTGTATACAGAAACAGGGAGGATTAGCTTGAATATACAGACTCTGAGACAGACTGAGGTCACATTGAAGCTCAGGATTGCTGAGGGTACAGCTGACTGCGATGGCTATACCCTGACAGCAGGTGGTGTTGTGGTTAACGCACTGGATATCTTATTCAACGAGAAAAGCATCATGTCCCTGCCACTCCATGATTAATCCATGTGTACAGATGGGTGTGGTGTGAACTCGTACAGTCAGGATAGGTGTCAATTTGCAGCAGCAGGTGCAGGGACGCATGCGACGTGGTGTAGAGCTGCAGCAGCCTGGCAGAATCGGGCACATGCCGACACACACAGACACATACACACACAGAAGCATACGGTGTCCCCCTCATGGTCATGTCGCTGCTGAGAGCTGGTGCATGGGGGTCATATGACTCTGGTCATGTGACGATGAGGGAGGTGTATGGCAGCACTGTCAGGGCAATGGACAACACTCACATAAATCAAAGTCCTCAGTCAAAACAAGATCTGCACTTTAACAGTTACATATTTAGTTCAAAAAATGCAGTCTTTGAGAGTGCATACGTACGAGTTGAGCCTGGGCGAGTCCCTGTCTGAGGAAGATGCAGGCAGGACCCACTATGTGGTGCAGCATGGTGCAGTTGTGGACCAGCATGCTCAGTGGGTCGCCGAACTCCTGTTCACTCCCTGAATCTGCTAGGGTGAGGTCCTCCCCATGCAGATGGGCCCCTGTCCAGGCCTGGGGTCCTCCCCCTCCCCGAAGAAAGGCTGCAGCCAGAGGGGCTCCGCTCCCATCCAGGGCAGCAGCCCCCTTTGAGGCCAAAACTGGAAGGTTAATACATGCCTACCTAGAGAAGCGCATGAGTTGATTTGCAGGCAGAGCAGCTCATATTGCAGACCGCCTGCGTAAATAATGCTCATACTACAGACCCCCTGTGTAAATAACAGGCGGACATTTCAGGTCAGATCAGGTTGGGGAGCATGCGCTGATACAGCGCGTTGCCGCACCCAGCACACAGCAAAACTCCTCAGGATCCCTTCCGGCTATCCCTCAGGCAGATACATGGTCCAGTCCCACCCTCCGGGAATGGCCATCCATCTGCTGCAGCCAGGTGTTACGTGGGTCCCCGTAGCCTGGTCTAGCCACTTGGGTCCTCAGCAATGAGGATCCTGCAAGCCGGATCACCCTCAGGGAAAGGCCATAGTGCCGTAACTGATGCTCCCTCACAATGCAGGTACTGTGCCTCATCCGGGACTCCTCTAGGAACCGCTCGTTCGACACAAAGTCAAACCAGTGGTACCCAACAATTCTCCGAAGAGACACAGTACTGAAGGAGTCCAGTCTTCGTCTCAGCTCACTGGATAGTGTCCATGTCTCACAGCCATACAGCAAGACAGGGAGCAGCAGGACTCTATTGACTTGGACCTTCGTCCTCTTGCAAAGATATCGTAAGTGCCACACACCCCTTTCCAGTGACCTCATGACCCCCCATGCTCTTCCAGTCCATCTGCTGACTTCATAAGAAGAGTCACCATGAGATATGAATGTCGCTGCTGAGGTAGGTAAATCTCTTGACAAGGTCGACATTATCCACGCAGACAGACACACTACTTATGTACTTACTTAAGAAGTACTGTACTTACTACTACTTACTTAAGAAGTCATTAAAGGCCTAAATCTTGGTCTTTTTCCAGGACACCCTCAATCCCAGACACTCACACTCCTCGCTTAGTCTCTCGAGAGCCCCGATCAGAGCCTCCAATGACTCCGCTTAGATCACGGCATCATCAGCAAAGTCAAGATCAGTAAATCTTTCTTCACCAATGGACGCCCCAAAATATCCAGGGTGCCCTGCGAGACGAAACACCTCCTTCTGGGAACACTGGAAACACCAACACAGCCCTCGGCAACCTTCAGGGTCTTATCATGGAAGGTCTCCCACATCACATTAGAGTCAGAAATCGCACCCAAGTCGGCAGGTTCCTCACACAAACTGCGTGCAAACTCATCAGAAACAGCTTGATCTTGGAGTCTGGCCAAGTCCAGCCTCATTCTACTAGTAGGTGGTAGCCTACTGGATCTAAGCTGAATCTTCAGAGTAGCAACAGTCTGTGGTCAGAATTCACAAACTGGGCACTTCTGTAGACCCTGCAGTTCTGCAGGAGCCCCCAGCATCTGCCCACGAGGATGTGATCGATCTCCTTCGCCGCACCACCAGTATTGGAGTACCAAGTCCAACAATGTGGCTCTGGGCGTTGGAACCAGAATCCAGCAACCCGCAGCCCCTGACTTTTCCCAAAGTCAAGGAACATGGAGTCACTTTCACCCCAGTCTCCAGATCAATGGGGACCGACACAGTCCTCATAGCTAGCCCTGTCAGTGCCAGTGGTCCCATTGAAGTCACCCATGACCAGAGGAGTGTCACCTCTTGGGCACCCATCAACCACCGAGCGAAGTTGCGAGTAAAATGTGTCCCTCAACGAGACATCACTCACCGCGGTCCGAGCACACACTGAGACATCACTCACCGTGGTCGGAGCACACACTGAGACATCACTCACCGCGGTCTGAGTACACACTGAGACATCACTCACCGCGGTCGGAGCATACTCTGAGACATCACTCACCGCGGACGGAGCATACTCTGAGACATCACTCACCGCGGTCGGAGCATACACTGAGATATCACTCACCGCGGTCGGAGCGTACACTGAGACATCACTCACCGCGGTCAGAGCATACAGTACACTGAGACATCACTCACCGCGGTTGGAGCACACACTGAGATATCACTCACCGCGGTCGGAGCATACACTGAGACATCACTCACCGCGGTTGGAGCATACAGTACACTGAGACATCACTCACCGCGGTCGGAGCATACACTGAGACATCACTCACCGCGGTTGGAGCATACACTGAGACAACAGACAAGACACCCAAGGAGTGCCTTAGCCTGAGTCTCATAATACGCTCATTGAAAGGAGTGACATCAGACACCATGGGAAGGATCCGATCCGTTACAGCAACAGCTACTCCCCGAGTATGGCAGCCGTAAGACTGACCAGACCAAAAGTAGGTATACCCACCTACAGAGATCTGGCCACTCCCCAGGCTGCGTACCTCAGACAGTGCCGCCATCAAAATGCGGAGTTTACGAAGCTCCCCCAATAGCAGAGGAAGATGGTCATCTTGCTGGAGAGACGAGACGTTCCACATGCCTGTCGGGATGGGTCACCTCAAACTGGAACCCGAATGCCACCATGCAGTAGGCGATGCCTCAGCACTACACCAGCCCCGATCCCCAACAGGCCTGACCCTATTAGCTCTCCTGAGGTCTCGACTCATCCAGGGATGGGGCTCCCATTCCCTTCATGGTGCGTGCAGTCTTCCTGCGGGCGGCTGCAGCAGAGCTACTCCTGCAGAGAGCTGAAGAGTATCTAGCTTGTTTAAATCGAGCAGTTGTGAGTTTTACGGTGGCTGAAGTGCCAATCCCACCACCAACCCCCAAAAAATAGTTTCCCTGCAAGTTGGAGGACCGCTTGCAGGGCTGGATGCAGTTTAATGTCATACCCAGGACAGCTGAGAACTCTGTGACTGTGACTCTTTATGCTCTACTGGTTGGTTGAAACAAAATCCTGCTTTGGATTTTTACTTTCTGGACCTTAAATGTCCACCTTAAATGTAAATAATGCCCTTACTGTAGACCTCCTGTATAAATAACGCTCATACTGCAAAGCTCTTGTGTAAATAACACTTATCCTGCAGACCTTCTATGTAAATACCCCTCATACTGCAGACCCTCTATTTAAATATGCCTTATACTGCAGAACCCCCAGTGTAAAGCTCCGGAGCCAGGTTCTCCGGCTGGCTCCTGTCAAACGTATCATGGCTGAAGCCCCTCTCGGCAATGGTGATAATCCAGACGGACAGGGATAAAGTTATTCCTGCATTTGGCAGCAGTGTGAGGCTGGTGATGCGGATTCATGCAGCTGACTGCTCCAGCTCATGTCTGCCTGCCTCTCTGAACAGCTGATTTGTAGTGCATAAAGCTTGCCTGCCATCATGCGGTTTGTTTCTGCATGTGGTCAGGCTGTCTCTTTTCAGTGTTTCTGATGCTAACTGCTCACCCAATCTAATTATTCTCATTCTTTTGTTTTTTGCATGGACAGACCACAAATGCCCTCTGTGCTGAGCGATACTCTCTCACTGACTCCTAACAGGAGTTAATTCCCCTGACCTCGGTAATTCAGATTTCTCTCATTTGTGTGAGAATCTCTTCTGTCAGGACTGGTTTGTATCAGGTCAGGTGACCTGACCGGTGTTTTTAAGTAAAGCTCCAAAGGAGGAACTCAACACGGTGACTTCAAAACCGTCATGTCCCCACAGGCACACGGACACCAGAAACAGCGGCAGGCATCTGTTGTGCTCTACAGATCTACACTCACACGACGAGGGACGGCTGCCGTGGGACCTGCTGCCTTCTCTGTTGCTGTCAGAATGTCAATCTTACCTTCTTCGTTTTGCTCCACTTTGTTGGTTTTGTTATATTTCCCATCTTCCTCTGGCTTCTGTCTTTATCTCTTAACCTCTCCCCCTGTCTCCCTCACTCCCTTCCTCTTCTTGTTGTCCAGTCTTTCTGTCCACTTCTGTTACACAAACTTGTCGGTGTTAGAATTTGCTGTAAATGTGACCATTTCTGCCCATCCTGGAAATGGCAGTTGAGATGACAGGTGAGATACAGCAGATGATATTAATGACTGTAGCGGATCTTCTGGTCTTCAAAATGACAGCATTGATGCCTGGTATCATGTTTTCAAGTGCAGCTGTAGAAAGTTTCTAAATTGGACTGTAATGGTAAGTTTGATGATGCCCTGTGCATCTGTAGGCTCTGTAGATTCTTGTTTGGTCTCTTTCACGATCACTCCCTCCATCCCTCTTTAATCCCTCCCTCACTTTTACAGTGCAAATGACCAGCAATACAAGAGAGAGAGAAATAGAGTGACAGCGGATTTGGGGGGAGAAACACTAAAAAGCCCTTTAATCCCTGGAATTTCAGATTAAAGAACAGGGAGAAAGTTGGACTGCAAGACTGTCACAGTGAGCTGTACACATCCTGTCTGTCAGACTGTCACAGTGAGCTGTGCACATCCTGTCTATCAGGCTGTGACAGTGAGCTGTGCACATCCTATATGTAAGACTGTCACAGAGAGCTGTACACATCCTGTCTGTCAGGCTGTGACAGTGAGCTGTGCACATCCTATATGTAAGACTGTC
>JAODKC010000053.1:9730912-9747867 GCA_026777985.1 Mormyrops attenuatus | reverse complement strand
GTCAGACTGTCACAGTGAGCTGTACACATCCTGTCTGTCAGACTGTCACAGTGAGCTGTACACATCCTGTCTGTCAGACTGTCACAGTGAGCTGTACACATCCTGTCTGTCAGCTTGTATCAGTGAGCTGTACACATCCTGTCTGTCAGCTTGTATCAGTGAGCTGTACACATCCTGTCTGTCTGACTGTCACAGTGAACCAGTCAGCCCTGTACAGTTACCAGCCCTCCTGCCCAACAGCATAGGAGGTTTCATTTGAGGTGATATAATAATTCAAACACAAAGCTCTATTTTATAGGGGGGGTGAATGAATCCAAAATAAATATTGGGGGGTACACGTCCCACTCCCCTATGCCCTGCGGTTCCTACGTGCTTGCCCCTGCCCAACTTGCTGATTTCCCTTGTGTTGTCTTTCATAATGCTCCGCCAGCAGACGATAGCATAGTTATCCTATGGAACGTTCCCAGTAGTTTGTTGCACCCATTAAAAGATGGTTAGACTGGTTAGATTGCACTGGTAGTGGTGTGAGCTGCAGTACCTGCAAATGACCACACGATGACAGCCTGACACAGTCCGGCCGCACTTAGACACTTCTGTAAATGCTTAATTCAGATACACAGATAGAAGCCATTCAGAAGTGCTCAGTTGGAAAACATTACTTCATAAAGGTGGCATAATGACTGAAGCACACAAGCATCAGTAGATCAATCAATTTCAATCGATTTATTTTTATATAGTGCGTCTTCACAACATTACATTGTCTCAAAGCGCTTTACATTATCCCTGCCCAAAGCCCAGAATCCCCAGTGAACAAGCCTGAGGAGACAGTGGCAAGAAAGAACTCCGTAGATGGAAGAAACCTTGGGAGGAACCAGACTCAAAGAGGGAGCCCAACCTCCAGGGGAAGGGGAATAGAGCTGTGTCACTCCAACACGCCTGTCTGTGTCTCTCCCTCATTGCCTTACCGGTCGGCCTTTGTGTGTCTCTCCCTCAGAGCCCTATCGACTGGCCTGTCTTTGTTTCTACCTCAGAGCCCTATCAGCCGGCCGGACTGTATCTCTCTATCAGAGCCCTATCGGTCAACCTGTCTGTGTCTCTCCCTCAGAGCCCTATTGGTCGGTCTGTCTGTGTCTCTACCTCAGAGCTCTATGAGTTGGTCTGTCGGTGATGGATTAACCTAGTCAGAGTATAGTGACTATAGAATTGTCTGACAGACAGGACACTTAATACTCTTTTAATCGTCTTCATTGGGCCTCTCTGGCTTGGTGAAAAGCCAGGAGCTGCACTCCAGTGACATTCATGCTATCATCATTTAGTAAATGTGAGGTATTCAATTATATGTAATTTATTTTATCCAAATCGATGTAGATTTTTTTTGTTCGTTCTAGGAGAAAGCAGGCTCAGATGACCCCAGGAGTATTCACACACTCAGCACTTTACTGCTACAGCCATTTCAGCCTGCAGTGCCTTAAACACCACACCCCTGCTGTTTTCCTCATGATGCCATAGCACTCAGGTACAGAATGCAGTACACTAACCACCAAGCCACACCCTTACACACCTACCTGACCAAATACAGAGGCGATGATGTGCCTGAACCTCCTCTTCTCCTTCTCATCGCCTCCCCCAGGGGCGGAGGACAGGTTCTGTGTTTTGCTGCGGGGACGTCTCCTGTTGCCTCTACCTCTGCCTTCGACACTCATGCTGGAACAGCTGCTCCACCTTCGCTGCTGCTCATTCTTGCGCTTCATAAATGGCTGAGAAGTTAAGGGAGAGTCTGACTGACATGCTAACGGACCTAACATCACATGCTAACTGACCTAACATCACATGCTAACTGACCTAACATCACATGCCAACTGACATGCCATCACATGCTAACTTATATGACATCACATGCCAACGGACCTAACATCATATGCCAATTGATCTAACATCACATGGCAACTGACATGCCATCACATGCTAACTTATATGTCATCACATGCCAACAGACCTAACATCACATGTCAAATTACATGCCATCACATGCTAACTGACCTAACTTCACATGTCAACTGACATGCCATCACATGTTAACTGACCTAACTTCACATATCAACTGACATGCCATCACATGCTAACTTATATGACATCACATGCCAACGAACCTAACATCACATGTCAACTTACATGCCATCACATGCTAACTGACCTAACTTCACATGTCAACTGACATGTAATCACATGCTAACTTATATGTCATCACATGCCAACTGACCTAACATTACATGTCAATTGACATGCCTTCACATGCCAACTGACATAACATCACATGTGAACTGACATGCCATCACATGCTAACATATATCATCACATGCCAACTGACGTGCCATCAGATGCTACCTGACATGCCATCACATGCTAATTTACATGCAATCACATGCTAACTGACATGCCATCACATGCTACCATATATCATCACATGCCAACTGACGTGCCATCATATGCTAACTGACATGCCATCACATGCTAACCGGCTTACTACCTTACTCAATGCCAAACTCACACATGGACCCCTGCACATCAGTCGGCAACAGACACAAGCTCACTCACACTTACAGAAGTAAAACTGAAGATTTTCAGGTGCTGGGCTAGTGGAGACCCAACCACCTCCTTCTCATTCACCATAAAGACAGTGACATAGAAAAGCTCACCCAATAACTGCTGATCTGAACAGGCAGAGAGATATGGCCGATTTACACACACCGTCTCACCTGTTTAACTGCCTTGTTTGAATCCTGTGGTCTTTCCATCCCGTCCACAGCCAGTTCTGCTAGAGCATCTGTCCACGTCGGTCACATACACGCTGTCCTCTCCCTCTCCCTCTCCCCCCCTCAGCTGCTCTCCCTCCCACGCTCAGTCTCTTCTTCCTCTCTAGCCAGTAAAAGATGCTAATTCCATAACCATGCAAAAGCTATGTACCGAAAGAATGTTTACATATACAAATAAACTTGAAGTGAAATTTTAAATGAATAAAAACAGAAAACAGGACAGATGGATTAGCTGTGTATACTGTATGTCTGCTGCCTACATATAATAAGTCAACTATGAGTGAAAAACACCAGAGAGAGGTGCCTGACAAAAGCTGTCCGCACACTAAGAGTGCTGGAATATTCTTCACCTCCTCCTTTTTAATAAGAAGGTAGTGGATAGGGATCCTCTGACTGGGTCACTGGGATTTTGTTGGATCACAGTGAATTTCACCCAATGTATTATTCAGTTCTTAGGCCCTCTGGACTGCTCATGTCCACCACACTCCTCATCTCCACCGCACTCCTCATTGCCACCATACTCCTCATTGTCTGCCCACCAGGCTCCTCATTGTCATTATGCTCCTCACTGTTTACCCACCAGGCTCCTCATTGCGTGACCATCGCTCTCCTCACTGGCACCACGCTCCTCATTGTCTGCCCACTGCACTCCTCATTGTCTGCCCACTGCGCTCCTCATTGTCTACCCAATGCGCTCCTCATTGTCTGCCCACCGCGCTCCTCATTATCTGCCCACTGCGCTACTCATTGCCACCAGGCTCCTCATTGTCACATTGCTCCTCACTGTTTACCCACCACGCTCCTCATTGTCTGCCCACTGCACTCCTCATTGCCACCAGGCTCCTCATTGTCTGTGCTCTCTTCATTGCCATTGAACTCCTCATCACCACCATGGTCCTCATCACCGCTGCACTCCTCATCACCACCGTAGCATGCTCCTAATTGCTGTCCCAGTACACTTGTCACCACTACCTCCCCCCTCCATTAATCCCCTGCTTCCTGTTCTGTTTTGTCCCGAATCCTCTTAGTGACCCACATTCCAATTGTTCCATTATCATCTCTCATGGCCAGCAACCCCCCCCTTCGGTCCCCAGCCCCCCAGCAGGTTTTCAGGCTATATAAGGGGTCAATGCCTGCTTGGCACAGATTAAAATAATCACAGGGATGAGCTCGTCGCTCGTCGGATTACACTTTTACATGCACACTCTCTAATAGATTAAAAAATAGGAGGAAAAGATCAAAAAATTTATGCAGTGTGAGGCTGTGCCTTGGAATTGGGAGTTCTGTTAAAGTCACCCCCTCTGATAAAACACAATGTGAGAAAAAAAGCTAAAAATGAATGCAGTGAACAGTGAACAGGCAGTTCTTGAATTTGTTGTGTTGGAAGCAAGAAAAATGGGCAAGTGTAATTGTCGGAGCAACACATAAGGGCCAAATCTTGT
Organism: Mormyrops attenuatus; assembly: GCA_026777985.1. Lineage (NCBI taxonomy): Eukaryota > Metazoa > Chordata > Actinopteri > Osteoglossiformes > Mormyridae > Mormyrops > Mormyrops attenuatus. The sequence continues at coordinate 9,743,612 of JAODKC010000053.1, read as the reverse complement.
GGAATTTTGTGGAGTCCATACCTTGACAGCTCAGAGCTGTTTTAGTGGCATGAGGGTGACCTACACAATATTAGGCAGGTGGGTTTAATGTTATAGCTGATAGGTGTATCAATTTGTGGGGTAAGAAGATGGTGGCAAAATTGCACAGCATCAAGAGCAGTTCTGCCTAACCCCACCAGGGGGCGCTCTTAGCCGCTGGGTTATTTCACCACGGTTTGCTAAAAGGTGCTGCAGCGGATCCTGCCGGACGTGCCAGTCCCCAGCCTCTGCCACAACACTTTGTGGATTTGCTCACTGCAGCCCCCAAATAAAAGTTCCATGACGGAAATCAGCCTTCATATTTCCACAGTCTTTTTTGAACAAGTCAATTTCCCATTTTAAGATGTCCAATTAAAAATGTAAATGCATGACAAAATCTTGCTCCCATATAAACCTGCCGAGATTTGGAAGTGTTCCCAATGAGACCTTCCTTAGGTTGCTACCTCGAATTTGTAAGTTTGTTCATAGCGGCCTTACGTAGGTAACTAGCTCGATTTGGGAAGTTTGTCAGGTCTGGCTTTCCGTAGGTAGATATCGCCATTTGTGAAGTTTGTTCGTAGCGGCTTTCCGTAGGTAAATATCTCCATTTGGGAAGTTTGTCCAGTCTGGTTTTCCGTAGGTAGCTGCCGGGATGAATCGGGAAGTTTGAGGGTGGAACAACGAAATGTCTTTTCGGTGTAGTTAACTCGTTGGCAGAATAACTATAATATTGCTTTATTCGTCAGGGTCTATCCGGTTTGATGTTGTATGACAATTTTCAACGATTCGTGTTGTTTGTCAGCGTTGAACTGTTGTAATCACCGTGGTTTTCCATCAGATACGTAGCTAGTTAGCTGACGTTGTTTAATAAGTGTTCTGACATCATTTGCACGAAGGTGATTGCTGACCATTAATAGGCTTTTCTGTGATGGAGGGGTTTTACAGCAAAGAGGCAAAATGCCATAGTTAAATACAACAGAAATCCACATGTAGATAGCTAAGTGGTGATTTCAAAATTCATGTACTGCACCCCTCACGCAGAGCATCTGTAAGGAGGGAACTCCTTTTGTATACATTAATAAGTAACACCGAGATGTCGGAGGCCATCCTGGCGTTCCAGGCGCAGCTATCCGGCGTCATGGAGACGGTCTTCAAGGCAGCCATGTACGAGATCGTCAGGCTCGTGGAGGACAGCTTCCTGGAAGAGGTGTCCCGGAGCAGGGAGCAGGTGGAGACCCTGAAGAAGCGCCTGCAGTGGTCCGAGAGCAAGCGCAAGGAGCGCGAGGCATCGGGCAGGGCGAGGTGTGCCGAGTGCGGCCGAACTGGGGCCGAAGATGACGGGGGCCAGACGGAGGACAGATCGCCGGGACCCGCTCATGGTCAGCACTGCATCACGCACCTCTTTGTTCATGCTTGTGTCGAGTCAAATCGCTTTGGAGGCATGCTGTTCTGTGCTGACCTGTTTAGACAAAGCGTCCTGCAGAGTGACTCGATTAGAATTTTAATGCAGTTTGATGCTTTATGTGAGCAGTTCAGCTTAAGTAATGTGCTTAGGAGGCTACAGCAGGGCTCCGGTCATTAAACGTTGTGAGTCCTTGTTGTGAAGCTGAGTTAGAGCAGCCTGCTGACTGTGTGCTGTGGCCTGGGCATTCCTGGCCAGGGGTGACGGAGGGCCGCGGCCTAAAGCAGGAAGGAGCTCAGGAGATCAAGTGGGCCGGCTGTCCCAGGGAGGATGTGGAGCCTCTGACGAAGGTCCTCGATGAGGAGGTGGCACCGGGCACTGACCAGTTATCGAAGGTGTGTAAATTTATTCAAACGACCAGTTAATTCTGACTTTTGTTTGTGTGATTAAATTGAAAACATGCTAAGAAAATACTTTATTGACCCCAGGAGGGAATTCTTTCATTTTTAAGTGTCATATTTTATTGTGTAAAACTCGTGAATTTACCTTCAGGAAATTCCTTCATATCCCCAACTTCTTTTAACAGGCCATCCATGTAGAAGGGGATAAGCTGAAAAAGGAGGCTTTCCAGCTGGTAGCGGGGAGCCCCAGGGGCCCAGAAAGATGGCCTGTTTCCTTGGAGGGTACGTACTAGGAAAGAGCGTCATGTTTGTTTCGAGCTCTCTGGTTACTGTTAACCTGGGCATCTGATTTTCTCCGCTGCACAACAGAGGAAGGCGACCCCGCTCGCCTGCACGGGGATTTTGGCGAGCAGCAAGCGCAGTGCTCTGCTGTGGACTGGGTCCCCAGCCAGGGGCAGGCCAGCCAGCAGCCCCTGAAGGGGCACCTGCCCTACGGAGCCAGCTTCGACACGGAGGCGATCTGTGGATTGGAGGACGCCCTCAGGACAGAGGCCAAGGCACCGTGCTTCACCCCAGTGTTCGATGTCAGAGAGCTGGGCAGCCAGACTCTGCAAGACGCCTTCGGGGTTTCGGCTCGCATGCAGACAGAGCTGGAAGCCGTCAGGTTGGACGAGCGAGTCCCTGTTCTCCCCGGCCCGCTGCGGAGCAGAAGGGTGGCCTGCAGCAATCAGCAGGGCGCCCCTTCACTGTCTACCCATGACGATGTGGATGTTGGAGAACTGAACTACCTTCTGATCAACGAGGACGGCTACCTGCAAGATGGAGGAGATGGGTTCTGGGGGCAGGGAGAGTTGGGGCCAGCGGACGGAGGAGAACGCTTGCAGAAGAAGCCCCATGACCAGGATCCGATGGCAGTCGACATAAGCGGCGAGCTGAATTCAGAGAGGCTTCACGCAGCCCCAACAGGTGTCAGGGAGAGGCCTCGCAGCTGCGCTCAGTGTCGTGTCAGTTTCCCTGACTCGGCCTCCCTGAAGGCGCACATGAGCACTCACAAAGTGGGCACCGCCTACACCTGCACGCAGTGTGGGAAGAGCTTCACGCAAGCCTGCAACCTGAAAGTGCATCAACGGATTCACTCTCGAGACGGCCTTCACCTCTGCAGCCATTGTGGGAAAGGCTTTGTGGCGTTTTCAGACCTCAAGAAGCACAAGTGCAGCCATGCGGGTGACAAGCCGTACTGCTGCATGCTCTGTGGGAATAAGTTCAGCCGACTGTGGAACCTCAAGCTGCACCGGCGGATTCATACGCAAGAGAAGCCCCACCGATGCACTCAGTGCGAGAAGAGCTTCACCCGCGCTGACATCCTGAAAGTTCACCAGCGCACTCACACCGGTGAGCGGCCGTACTGCTGCACACTCTGTGGACTGAGCTTCAAGAGGCTGGACCACCTTAAATCGCACCAGCGGAAACACAAGCCACAGCAGACTTGAAAATGTTGAAAATCCACCCTTTCCAGTAGGGTTTCGTAGAGCATGTGCAACCTTCAAAAAGTGAAACCCCTCCAGGCTCCAGTATTTCGTCTCAACGTCGGAAATTATATAGTAATAGAAGCAGATTCTTGGTTTTTCTTAGTGTCTTTTTTACATGTTGTTCTTTAGCATGAATTGCAGTGTATAGCTTTCTTTTAAACTTATGCTTTTAGTTGTTCATTTTAAAAAGCCATCGGAATGAACATCAGTCCACTATTGATGGTTATGTTTGGTAAGGACCCTATCTGTTTATGCTTCATGCACTGGATAAAGTGGTGTGACATTGCAGGTGTACTGACACTTAACAGAGGAGAAACTGCAGAAGAAATGAGAAATTCCCTAAACGTACTTGGATACTTCAGATTTTGTGAATGTTATTGTTTTATGTTTTTTACTTCTATATATATTTAGTTGCTTTTTTGTTTTGAGGAATTCTGAAAGGACCAAATATTCATCTAAAAATTATAAACATTTATATAGAATAGTCTTTTCCTCTCAATCTGTTTTAATGTATTTATGTTTGAAACCTGTATTATTCCAGTTGTTTACCTAAACATTCTACTAAATTTTGGATTGAAATTTTAACCATCAATTGGATAAGCTATGTGTACAGCTCAAATAATGAAAATTTTTTGCCGAATACATCAAGCCTCTGACCCGATAAAACACATTTTAATGCAGTCTTTTATGGCCGAGTTAAATTGGTGCGAGTGTGTGCCTAAAGCCAAATTCAGACACCAAACTGTATTGGACCTTAAAAAGAGGTAAAATTACAGTAAAAAAAGTTGTCAAGTAACGCATCTCATAAATCACTATGAAAGCTGTTTGTTTTGCTCCAAGCTCAGGAGTGTGTGTGTGTAAATAGCTGTGTACCATTGGGATTGAACTGCCATGCTGTGCCTTAGTAAAGGATTTATTTAAGGATTTTATGAATATGTTGTGTCTGTCATTCCCTGTGAAGGGGTCACATTGTGAAAGGTCACCTTTCCTGCTGTGATTCACTTTGCTCTGCCCCTCCTTCTTCTGTAACTGTGCTGGGTGGTGGCCCTGAGCTTGCTTCCTCTCTCCAGAACACAAGGCACAAGGCAAGGGGACCCTGCCCATGGCGCCAAAGCTTTACAGGAAACACACAGAAACGTTCTTTTACCGAGAAGATCACTTAATTTTTTTGCAGCATTTAAAATCTAAAGCCATATGTACACGTGGACATTGAATGGAGCACTGAGCAGCGGGATGTGACTGCATTTTTTCCTCGGATGTTTTTCCTCCTAATAACCGACTCATGCAGGTGGTAAAATTAGCACTAAAAAAAACGCATTCTGTTTAGTAGAATTTTAAGCTTAAATGAATAATTCTAATTTTTTTCTCAGTTAATATATTGACGATATTTCATAAATGATGAGTCCAGTTGGGCAGAAAGATATTGTTCCCAGTGTGCCATACAGAGCACCGGGGTTGGGGGTCGAGGCTGTCTATACCACGAGGAATTTGTACGGCAAACGCTTTATTGGGATTGATCCAGCAGGGCCGCCGTAGGTGCGCTGTTTCCATGGGGACATCGTAGTGCGGTGACAAAGGCCTTGACCGGCCCATAGCATCAGCTGGGAGCGAATGCTTTTTTGAGCCTGATCCCTCGCTAACGACCTCGTCGTCTGCCACCTCATACGGTGAAAAAGAAAAGCAGAAGCTCGCCGTGAGGATCGCGGCTTTCCGAGAGCTGCACATCGCAGGTCCCGATTAATGCCGGTGCCAGCGGGTTAATGTCACCCAGCGCTCATCACGTGTCCACATTACCTTGTTTTTGAGCTGCTGATCTCCACGACAAAATATTCCAAAAGGCCTGGACTGCTTCATTTAAAGGCACAAAAATCACGCCGATTTGGAAAGCGAGTGGGAAACTGCGTCTGTCTTTCGAGCCTTGAGGAGTGGCATGCTTTTGCACACTGGTTTTGGTTTATTTTTAACTTTCGTGTCAGAGTTTTCCCTACCGGAAGATTATATTTTGTGAGCGAAGGTCCGCCCCCCGGAGACACAGAAGCTGTGCCGAATAATCGGAAAAGTGCAAAAAGTGCCGAGATGTCGGAGGCCATCCTGGCGTTCCAGGCGCAGCTATCCGGCGTCATGGAGACGGTCTTCAAGGCAGCCATGTACGAGATCGTCAGGCTCGTGGAGGACAGCTTCCTGGAAGAGGTGTCCCGGAGCAGGGAGCAGGTGGAGACCCTGAAGAAGCGCCTGCAGTGGTCCGAGAGCAAGCGCAAGGAGCGCGAGGCATCGGGCAGGGCGAGGTGTGCCGAGTGCGGCCGAACTGGGGCCGAAGATGACGGGGGCCAGACGGAGGACAGATCGCCGGGACCCGCTCATGGTCAGCACTGCATCACGCACCTCTTTGTTCATGCTTGTGTCGAGTCAAATCGCTTTGGAGGCATGCTGTTCTGTGCTGACCTGTTTAGACAAAGCGTCCTGCAGAGTGACTCGATTAGAATTTTAATGCAGTTTGATGCTTTATGTGAGCAGTTCAGCTTAAGTAATGTGCTTAGGAGGCTACAGCAGGGCTCCGGTCATTAAACGTTGTGAGTCCTTGTTGTGAAGCTGAGTTAGAGCAGCCTGCTGACTGTGTGCTGTGGCCTGGGCATTCCTGGCCAGGGGTGACGGAGGGCCGCGGCCTAAAGCAGGAAGGCGCTCAGGAGATCAAGTGGGCCGGCTGTCCCAGGGAGGATGCGGAGCCTCTGACGAAGGTCCTCGATGAGGAGGTGGCACCGGGCACTGACAAGGCACCAGAGGTGTGTTCTATATAATGCATAGTTGTAACAGTTGCTAAGCAATCAGTAATGAATGTCATCTGTCATAAAATAAATGTTTAGGCAGGGCTATCTGGTGCGATTCACAGTTCTGGTTCCCTTTTGTTTTGCTGAACATTACGTTATGTATTTGCAAATTGTTTTTCTTTTCTACCTTTTCTCCAATTTTCCAAAGAAACTTTCAACAGCAGCCTATCACGCTGTATGATTGTGCAGGCCACTCCCCCTTTCTGCAGACCACGCCCCCCTTCTGTATTATGCGGCGTAGATCTGCAGACCTCTTCCCCTTTCTGTAGACCATGCCCCTTTCTGTGTTATGTGGTTTGGATCTGCAGACCTTTCCCCCTTTTTGCAAGACCCCCCTTGCAGACCACTCTCCCTTTCTGCAGACCACAAAAACCGAATGCATCACAGGGGTGTGACAAGGCCATCCCATTTCGAAGGGTCCTTCAGATGCAGCTTAGAAATGCATTATTTTTTTGCTGAGATTCCGAGATTCATTACAAGAACCTTTGAAGGATCCAGGCTATGTAACCTTTGTAGGATGCAGCCCCTGAATTCAGACACTCATGTGGTGTGGATCTACAGACTACTCCCCCTTTCTGCAGACCACTTCCCCTTCATTCATCATGTGGTTTGGATCTGCAGACCATTCCCCCTTTCTCCATCATGTGGTTTGGATCTGCAGACCTCTCCCCGTTTCAACAGACCACTCCCCCCTTTCTGCATCATGGAGACTGCTGTTTTTCACCTCAGCAGGTGGCAGCATTGCTGAGCGGCAGGAGAGACCCAGCCCTTAAAGAGGAGCTGCCTGACAAGACCCCGTGCTTAAGGACAGAGTCATACGGTGAGCCCCTCCAATGAGCACTTGTGTTCACTTTTCATGCTTTTCTGATTGTGATGTATGGACTTTACTGTTGCCAGGAAGCTCACATGTGGTTGTACCTGTCTGTCTGTCCTGGTATTAGTTTTGGCTGTGCAGGGAGAACATGTGGACAATCCAGGGACATGCAGTTTTCCATGGTTTGTAGCAGGAGTTTATTTCAGGGATCACCAGCTCCTTTGGTTTTACAGGATAATCACTGGAAATTCTAATTATCATGTGGAGTGCCACGGCATGTCTGTTTTGCCACGAAAGCCAGCAGCTGGCCATTTTGTGATTGTATAAATTCTAGATTGAATTTGTTTTGGAATTAAAGGTCATGAGTCTAGTGCAGGGGTCACCAACTCCGGTCCTGGAGAGCTACTATCCAGTAAGTTTTCTATTCTACCTGGCTTCTGATGAGCCACACCTGTTCCTGGTATTTACCTGAGAAATGGTGTGGCTCAGAAGCCAGGTAGGATAGAAAACCTTCTGGACAGTAGCTCTCCAGGACCGGAGTTGGAGACCCCTGCATTAATGTAAACATGTTGTATATTTGTAACGCACTTGCTCAACATTAATGATTCATCACAAGGTTTCACCAATACAGCACAGAAGGCATTCGGTTACAGATATGATTTACTGCTAGGGTGTATGTTAAGTAAGCACTAAGTTAAGAAGCACTAAGGTGTTATTCTCATTTCCACTTGTTGATTACAGTACATTCATAACAGTGATGGAAATGAGTTGGAATGATTTGTGTTAAAAGATCCTGGTGGAATTTACAGGCACTGAAAGTGTAGGCTGTATATATTCAAGAACACATACACTCAATAAAGATGGAATATGAACAGCTGAAACTCAGTGTGTATGTCCTGGGAATGTATCTATCTTATTAAAGCACTTTGGAGGACATACAGTGACTTATAAGTAGATAACAATTATGCCAAAACAAGAACACATATGATATTTAATAGGAAAACCTTGTAATCCACTGTATTTGGGCAAAGGGAATGTAAAAAAAATCAATTCATAATATTCATTTTAAGTTTTAAAACTTGCACTGGTTTTTAAACAATTTTTTGCAGAAAATCTCTTTGCAAGGTCGCGGTGACCTTCTCCTGAACACAGAAGTTCACTCAGTGCATCTTTTAAAACACGAGCAGGACACGTATCTCAGTGGCCTACGTATCGTTTGAGTCTGAAAGCCACGGTCGCATGTTCGCTGGGGCAGCATACTAACGAGCTGCAGCGACCGTGCCCCCTACAATGCCAGCATTACCTCACATGGCTCCGGCTCCCGCCTTTCACGCTCTCGCCACTTGAGTGTGCGTGCCGCTATTATTCGACAGCCTGCGAGGTCACTGTGGTCACCCGGGCCTTAACAAAGAGCCAGCCATCACTCGAAGCACAAAGTGTGTCAGGTCTGGCTGGCTCATTAACATACGCCCCGGCCTCCTGTTAACAATGATGAAATGTTACAAACTCAGCAGCATCTGTACAGACGTGGGATCGTCTGGCTGCTACCCAGGAGAAGCCTAAAACTGAGAAACTTACAGACAATCAGGAAATAATGTATGCTTCTATAGTTCAGCAAGCACAGCACTGCACGAATAATATAAAGGTTGTGGGTTTGAATCCCAGGGAACACAGAGAAATTGTAAGTCTATTCTAAATCACTTTGGGTAAAAGAGAGGCGATCATAACTCTCTTAGCAAAACACAGAAAGATTAGCAATTATTAATCACCGTTATCCCATGTTCGTCATAGCTAGACCAATCTTATACTAGAATCCCCAATAATTCCCTTTTTTGTTTAATTGAATATTTTTTCTTTAAATCCAAAGATGTGATTAATTGCATCAGATGTTCTTGAGATTACAGTCAAAAAGGCTTAACATGAATTATGCTATAGGACTGATTGACCGGCCTTTGTTCCGGGGAACGGGCTCACGTTGTACCCAAATAACTTTGGGGGCGTAAGCATGGGCGGTATTCAGTACTTCTTACTACAATGTGAGCTTTAAAGACTCATGTGGTCATAAAATACACTATAACAAAAATAATCAATAAGCCACAATAATGAGAATTGTCTTATCCTATTATTTAAATTGAAGTCTGTTAATTAGTGATTTACATTGATTATTTTAGTCTTTTACTCCTTTCATACAGATTTTAGATAACCAATGCCCTGCTGATATGCAATATGGTAATGTAGCACTTAGACTAAGTGTTTATAGACAGTTGTATATATCCATTAAAGCTCTAATTTAAATGAATGGTTTGCTAGTTAAACAATTAAATGCATTTCTACAGTAATTGCACCCTTTGTAATCACCCGTCCGCAAAAGAAAAAATGGTTTTCCCTTCAGCGGGATGTTTTTCATGCATATGTTGATGAAGCTTAAGTATTTATGTAGAAAGTTTAACAGCTTAAACGGATACATTTTAGATATTTATAATGCAGTGTCGAGGCTTTTAGAATGCACTATCCCGCAAGTATGTTTTTCTCTGACGTTTTTATTTGATTTTTATAAAGGCTGGTTTACACTTCTGTGTGAAATCGACACCGCATGCATGGTGTAGCCGCATACGATACGCCGTAGCCTGACGCACACCTCCGTAGAAACGTAACTACAAGTCGCAGCGGCGCAGACTGCAAGAACTAAGGGTGAATCTCGATACGAAGAATTGCAAAGCCCGTACACATGGTCTTGGCAAGACCAGTTTTGCAAACTAGCCTTCCAAGAACAAACTTGCGGCACAATTGCATCGTGGGATTGGTCTTTATCGGTGTGGGTGCAACCGACATATGCTCGATAGTTAGGGCGGATCAAGACCAATGTCTGGGAATTTTGTCCTCGTGTACTTTCATTCTAAGTATTGGAACTGGTCTCGGCAATGGAAGACGATGTAAAACGGGTACCCGAGAACACAAGTATGGTCAAGTACGCAAAGTATATATCCCAGGTGTACTTATATCGCACATTGAATCTGAAGCACAATTTACTACATATCTGGCATTAAATAACCCACCCTAAGCAATGGATCAACAGGTCTACAGACACTCAGGATGACAGCGCCAGTTTCACTTACCTCCATTGAGTTTATTATTCGTACTTTTCAGGACTCAAAAAAGTATATTAACATTAACTTTAGAAGAGAGAAATGCATAAAAAGTGACTTTGTAGAGGCTTGACATTTGTTAAAATTTGTCCACAGGAAGTTTGGAGCAGCACAGACATAACCAAGATGGATTTTTTGCTGAATCTTTGCTTTTTTTTCTGGTTCAAATGCATGATTCAAAAACTGAATATATTGCAGGGTGGGAAGACAGTAAATGCAACATCTAAAACTATGTATCACCCAGCGTTTTGGCGGGTGATTGCTGAGCGACACAGACCCACCAGCGCACGTTTAAATGCAGCGGCACAGACCCACCAGCGTACGTTTAAATGCAGCGGCACAGGCCACGGCATAGGCTTAACGGCAAAGTATAAATCAGGTTCTAGTTTTACCGAATCTGTAATTCACGGTGTCTCATTTGGTCGGGCAATCACCATGCGGTGACCCACGCCATGCCATGACCGTGTAGGTCGCCAAAATACACAAAAAGCTAGTGCAGGAAAAGAACCGTTAGTCTGCTAATTAATGGTTAAAATAGATCCTTAGTCATTGCTATATAGGCAATGGATGTTTTACACATAAATCGTGCTGATAACTCAGTCTCCTGCTGATACGATCTTGACTCGGTAATTAAATGCAGTAAAATAAGGGTATTTAGTGCCAGCAGTGCAAGTAATTTCCTTATGCTTATAATCACCATCGGGTGGCGGGAAACTCTGCCTAGCACTCTCTTGTGCACACAAATACGCACAAAGAGACTCTGTTCTAATGATCCTCGCCGGTTAGCAGTAGCTACTGGGTCATAAAACGTGGCAGATCTGGGAACGATCAAGTTCCCCTTAAGGGTCATAACGCGGGCAACATACAGCGTGCAGGAACAGAAATCACACCAGTACACTGCCTTCATTCCAAACCCGATGTGAAGTCTGTTTATTTTTCAAAGCAGGCATTATTCATTGAGAGATCGGGGGTGCCAACGGTAAGATAACATTTTGTGGGAGCATACAAAGTTTCTTTGTAAGAGACGGTGGCATTTAATTCAGTCCCGGACTGCACATTCGCTGAAGCAGAACATGGAAATTAGATTTTCTACCACTAACCATTATTAACAGCGTTTGGTATGAAAAGAGGGGATTCTGTTTAATTACAACTACAAATACGTAAACCTGTATATTTGTACATAAAGAAAGAAAGAGATGTAAAGCTGCAAGTGTAACGAGTTCAGAATAAGAAAGAACAGCCCGAAATCGAAAACAGTTATACGGAAGCATTTCTGACGCATAAAAATAGTTGAGATACTAAGTCATAATTATGAGATACTAAATCATAATTCTGAGATATTAATTTGCAATTATGAGAAACTAAGTCATAATTATGAGAAACTAAGTCATAATTACGAGATACTAAGACGAAATTTTATGAAAATAAGTCATAATCATGAGCAGGGCCGTAGCCAGCTATGAGGTCACAGGGGTCCGGACCTCAGTAATTTTTTGAGAGCTAAAAATAAAATTAGAAGCTAAGTATTCACCTGAATTTTAAAAATGGGCTTGATTAGGCTAACTAACGTTTCACATAACTAATTAATAAAAAAAAATATACAGCTTATGAAGGGGACGGCATCAGTCATGTAATTGATGTGACCCCCCTTCCCTCCACCCCCAGGTCCTGGATCTCACTATTTTTCAAACCCTGGCTACAATCCTGATTAAGTCATAGTTATGAGATACTAAGTGGAAATTATGAGATACTAAGTGGAAATTACGAGATATTAAATCATTATTATGAGATACTAAGTCGAAATTACGAGATACTAAGTCATAATTATGAGACACTAAGTCATAATTATGACATACTAAGTCGAAATTACGAGATACTAAGTCATAATTATGAGATACTAAGTCATAATTATGAGATACTAAGTCACTAATTAGCTAGGTAAGCTTACTGTATACTGTATATCACAATATGTGAAACCTACAGTATATTATATGACTTTTTTAAGCAACAATCTGATCAATTCAGTAGTTCAGGACTAAAGTGCAATTTAAGGCAGATGTGCTATGCCAGTAACAATACCTCAACGTGTCAGAGAGTTGGGTGGCGGGTGTTTGACTGGGTAGCATAACAAGCCATGGTGCTTTCTTAGGCAGGGAGCTTATTGTTCAGAAATGAAAATCTGCTTGCTTTCTTCAGCTGCCAAAGTTTGGCGGAAACGAGCTGCATTGTCATTTTCAGGGTACAGATATCTGGAGGGCTAATTCAAGAATTAACATTTATATACACTTTTCCCAAAACTTGCAGTAACGTTTCTCTTCAATTTATTTCATATAGTTGAACATCCAGCAGTGGGGGACGTAACTGATAGAATGCAAAAAGTAAGAAGTAACATTATATGTATGTATGTATATGGTGATCTTGAACCTATATAATGTGTAGATAAATTCTGGCAAAATGAATTGAATCACAATCACCGCATCGAGAGGAACCAGATGAGGTGGCTCGGGCATCTGGTAAGAATGCCCCCTGGACGCCTCCCTGGTGAGGTGTTCCGGGCATGTCCCA
>JAODKC010000053.1:9679199-9699709 GCA_026777985.1 Mormyrops attenuatus | reverse complement strand
ACATACTGAAAACTAGAATACTCTTTTGTTAAACCATTCTGATAAATTCTGTTTCACTATTTCAAGCCAGACTCTTAAAGATATTAAAGCTATTAACGATACACTCACCTCTGTGGGCTGAGATTGAGTTCTGAGAACAAGAATCAGACAAAGCTTTGATGTGTCTCTGCACTTACAGGATTCTGTATCCTTATTAGTAGTTGGTTTCTTTTTTAACACTTATGGGGGTTGTTTAAGGAAGTTGGAAGTGGCTAATGGAGTGACTTGGTCTATGTATCTACCTGTATATGAGAGTCCCTATGTGTGTGTGTGTGTGTGTGTGTGTGGTCCAGGTATACCTTACCTTGTGGGGACCAAATGTTTCCTGGTAGCGCAGCTATTTTTAAAATGCTTTAGCTGTTCCACTAACTGTTTTTTTTTTACAAATAGCGTTGTAGCGTGGTAAAATTCTACACTGTTATAAAAATTACTGCAGGTTGTTGTCGTCTTACCACCCATGTGATTTATGACTGATCAACTTGGTGTCGGAAGAACAGAGTGGTATGTTTCTCTTCAGTTGCTGTGGAAACCTACAGCAGCAACAGTATTCATCCCATTTTGCCTTCTGTAGCTAAGGCCGTTCCAGAAGTAGCTTCTTCAGCTCTGGTTGTGTCTGGTGCGCAACAGACACACACAAGTGCGGATCATGCACAGTTGTGTGTGTACCCTGACATGGTGGTCTCAGGTACAATTTCTCACCCACTTGGACATGCACGCGGACGGTGGGATGTTGTGCGGACAGATGCCTCTTTCCTCAGCTGCCAGGGAGTATGGTTGTCACTGGGGCATAACTGGCACATGGCCAGCTGCACTATGCACTGCTCATATCAACACCTTTGGGCTGATGGCAGTGTCCCTGACCTTGTGCTACTTTCAGGCCATGCTGAAGGGCAGGCATGTGTTGGCCCATACCCACAATATAGCCACAGTCTTTTACATCATCTACCAAGGAGGCACAAGGTCAGCTGCTGTACTTCTGGTGGCTCACGACTTGCTGGTATGGGCTCAAGAAAATCTCCTTTCCATTGGGGTAACATACTTACCTGGTCGTCTCGACGGTGTGGTGGACGCGCTGTCACATGGGACAGTGTCACTGGGCCACTGGAGACTGGACTGAAACACAGTGGAACTGCTGTGGAGGACATATGGAATGGTGGCAACAGCTAAACAACCCATCGCCCAAGATGGTTTTCCGTGATGGACAAACCAGGGTCACAGGGTCTGGATGCTCTGGCACAGTATTGGTGGAGTACGGATTTGTATGCCTTCCCTCCCCGATACTGCTGTGGCGGACACTGTGCCGCATATGGGATTGCGGTCAGTCCTCGTTACTGATAGCCCAATTGGCCTGCAAGACTGTGGATCCAGTCCCCGCTCTCACTAGTGGTGGGGTCTCCCTGCCGGTTGCCCAGCAGGCCCGATCTGCTGACGTGAATGGAGGGGAGGATTCGACACCCTCATCCCGAACACCTGAAGCTGTGGGTGTGGCCCTTGGGACCTCAGGGCTATTGCTGGAGTGTTTTGTGGGGGCCCGGGACACTGTTCTGAGGGCTGAATTGATTTAACCCCCCCCCCCAGGTGTGTGAAGCCCATCATGGGACTTGGGCATGGTGCTTGATTCCCTCTATATGCCCCCCTGTGGACCATATCAGATGCTGACACTGAGTGGTTGTCTTTTAAAACTGTTCTGCTCCTTGCCATTACGACGGCTCGTCGGGTGTGTGAATTGCATGCCCTTTCAGTAAGCACCTCCTCTCTGCGCTGGGGTCCTGTCTGGCAGTGTCTCACTGTGGTCTAGTCCAGCGTTTCTGGCAAAGATTCTGTCCCTGCAGTTTGCTAGTTGCCCGATTGTGTTGACTGCTATACCGGCTGACCAACAGGACATTCATCTGAAGATGTGTACAGTTAGGTCTCTGCATTCATACATTGATAGGACTGTGGCTTTTTGTACCTCAGACCAGGTATTTGTTTGCTTTAGTGGTGAGCGCAAGGGCCCCCCCCCGTCTGAGCAGTCCTTATTACATTAGGTTATGGAAGCAATTACCACAGCTTGCAGGTCTGGAGGGCGTGAAATGGCCCGTGTTCGCCGTCACTCGACACGTGTTCTGGTAGCATCTTGGGCAGCTCTCAGAGATGTTCCCTTTCTGATATCTGTGCTGTGGCCTTTGCCTGATTCTACACGTGGTTGTGAACGTGGTTCTGAACGTGGTTTCTGTACCGGTGCTGGCTGCAGCAATGCTTCCAGGCTCGAAGATGTCTCTTGCCCGCACAGGTATTCGTCTTCCACTACTGCTTTCGGCGCCGCCCTGGCGTTCTGGAGTGAAGAAGATAGAATGCTGGTTACATATGTAACCAAGGTTTTTTGACTGCAGAGTGGAAGGCCACCAGGGTCTTTGGTCACTCGGAATGCGCAAGAATGACCATGAGACAGAAATTATGTATACGCTGGGCTTATATGTGCTGGAACACATCGCAGGTCACGAGCTGAGAACTTGGTAAGTAAATTCTCGAAAGGTGCAGATGCAAGTAGAATTTCAGTAGTGCTTTCAGCACCGCCCTGGCAGTCTTCCATTGAGTCATAGAACCACAGTCACATACGTAACCAAGCCTTTCTGCCCCAACTGCCGGCAGTGCGAGTATCTCACTCTTTCATTTGCTCTTTTATTCATCTCGTGCTCAACAGGTGTTACTACCATTCGCAGTGGTCACAGTACAGTATACATTTGTATCTGTTTGTGTCTTAGCAGTTTAAATGGTGATAAAAAGGTTATAACAATAATGAACTAAAAAAGATAGAAACACCAAACAATATAAGTTAAAGATGATATCATTTTATTATACAGTATACGTTACATATGACAATTTTGGCATATAAAATAAAGGGCGGACTTATGACCAGCCAGTTGGAACCGATAGCGGTTATAAGTTGACGAACTGCATTATTTTTCTCTTTACCAGATGGGTATTTTTTTTTTTCTTTTTCCACTTCCACGTCTGCACTGGAGAAGTTGCTTTTCATCTAATTGTATATTGTATATAATGACAATAAAAGGCATTCTCATTCTCATTTTCAACTGCAAGGTGTTTCTCATTGGTGATTTTTGCTTGAATACTCTGGCGACAGTTGTTACTTTTTAGCTACTTTTTCTCTGTACATATGTTGTGTAGCTAACTACTATATTAAAACAGTAGCTTGTCTGTAACTTGGCTATTTTTAATCATAAGTAGCGTGTAGCTTGAAAAGCTACCATTTAAAAGTAGCTTCCCCAACACTGCTTATGGCTTCTGACCTTCGCTGTATATCCTTGTTGGTGTTACTAGATCTAATAGAACAGAGAATCTTCCACGCCCACAAAAGTCAAATATGGTGTCCCACAGGGATCAGTACTGGGCCCGCTACTGTTCACTTTATATACACTACCACTTGGTAACATTATTAGAAATCATGGTGTTGGGTTCCACTGTTATGCTGATGACACACAGTTATATATGTAGTCCGACATGCATTTTATTTTCTTACTCTTTTATGTTTGCCCGTTGTGTAAATTACTTGCCCCAGGCAAGTGGTAAGCTTATTTTCTAACCCTGTCTACTAGCCCGAAATAAGCTGCCAACTTCCTCCTAATTGATCTCAATTAAATGAACCTCACCCTTACCAAAAATATGTCACTGCCAGCTGACTCGTCATGCCCTTTACATACCTCTGATCATTCAGTTCACTTTGTCTCTACCTGCATGTCCTTCTGTGTTTCCTCCTCAAGTCCCCTTCTGTCATCATCTTCATTCCCTCTTCATTTGCTTCTGTCTCCTTTGCCCTTCCCTATCACTTCAAATGCAGTCTCTGATGCACACTGCTCCATCATCTCATAACTGTTTTTCAAAGGATGTCTATATCTTCACTTGATATCATTCCTACACCTCTTTTGTAAAAAAATTGTTTGGCAAGCCAATGGTCTGTTTTTACTAAACATTATTAATCGTTCCCTTACCACTGGTTGTGTTCCACCTTATTTTAAAAGACCTATAGTTCAGCCTATCCTTAAAAAGCTCTAAATTTGACGACTCTGTCTCACTCACTTGTCTGTCTCACTCCTGCTGTCTCATTACACAGTTCAGTTTTAATATTTAAGTCCCTGCCTGAGTTCTGTCCCTTAGTGGTTCATTGTTCTGTATGCTTGATTGTTGGAATCCTGCAAAGTTAGATGTATGTCCTGCCTACCTGCCCTGTTTTTGTAATCAGTCTTTGTTTATCCCTATTTTCTTTTGACACCTTGTGGTGTTTTTATTTTGTAGTTTTTCTGTTTGCTTAATAAATCAACATTTGTCCTTTGAGCCGTAAGTGGGTTGTCCAAACTTCTGCTCCGACCTGCACTATGCCACTACTGCGCACTAAACCCACCCAGATCCGTGACAATGGTGTCCTGAAGTTGTGTTCTGGGCATACAGCAACTCTGGATATAACAGACTTTGGATATAACGGACTGTTTTGCCAGATCCCTTGAAGTCTGTTATAAGTGGATTTTAATGTAATTGCTTTTGTATTTATGTATTTTAGTATTAAGCAGTGTTTAAATTATTTCATACAACCCCATCAATGTATAATATGCCAATAACAATAGGATTTTTTTCATGGGAATGGATTAATCATTTTCCCTTTTATTTCTTATGGGAAAAATTAGTTTTGTATAAGTCCAAGGATCTGGAACGGATTAAGGACGTATCCCGAGGTACCACTTGTTACGGCAGGGCAAGAAGGGAGACAGAGGTCCAGGAATGCAGGGATAACGAGGTTTTAATGAGTCGGGGTTGGGACAAGCACAGGAAGGGCACAGCCCCGTAGAAGGAAGGAAAGCGGGCTCCTCAGCCCAGGCAACACAGGCGAGAGCAAAAGGCCCGAGTAGGTTTCCCCACTCGGAGAGCTGGCAGGAATGTTTAGAAGCGGCGCGCTGTGATCGTGGTCGTTGTCCTTAATCCGGGGTCGATGCCAGGGGAATCCGTCCGACGAATAGACACAGGACCAGGGAACATGAGGAGGGGAGAACAGAAGAGGCTGGACTCGGCAGGACAGGTAGGTCAAGTGCGGGAGCTGGTCTGAGGAGGGAAGGCACAAAGGTAAGGATCGGACATGAGGTACACAGGCAAGGCGGGGGGAAGCGGGTAGACAGAAGACTAGAAAAACGCTCAGTATGGCTTCTAAACATCGGCTCAATACTTTGCGAGGAAGTTTTGGGTTTGCTCAGCTTTTGAAGGTGGCTAATTTTCTGTTGACGAGTTGCACCTGTCTGGTCCCGCCCCTGACACCACTGTATTTGTTTGTTTATTTATAATTGTCTTTCATGTCTTTTGTCCATTTATTTTACATAGCTTGGGTGACGGTAGCGGTAGAGGCGAGTGATATTGTTTATTGTAAATTGAATTGTGTGGGTTACAGGGCACATTAAAGGTGGAAAAAGTTTTCAGTTGATTTAACATGGTCTGATTTTTCTACATCACAAAACCTGGTATTTCAACAGGGGGTGAATATTTTGCAAGGCACTGAAGATGCTTAGTGATTTCCAAAGTCACTAAGTTCAAGATTTGGTTTCATTAGAACCTCCTGGTCTAATAACAGCTATTTTAAAAGGTTTTGCAACATATCCAAGCCTAAGAGATTAGTTTAACAGGGTAAGACTTGTTAAATGAGACTTGAGTAGGAAACACAGAAGGACATGCTGCTCAAGTGGACTGACTGATCAGAGGCATGTAAGGGGTGTGATGAGTCAGCTGGGAGTGACCCATTTTTGCATTCCAAGTGCACTTCATTGAGGCATTTTGTTATGAGCCAAACCACCCTCTGTTTTCCAGTCATTGTATTTCCGGGACTCTGGGGAATGCATATGCTTTTGGGACCAGTCCGCCACTGCCGCTGACACCTTGCTTGTTAGGGAAGGGTGAAAGCAGATGACATTTGAGCCTGTTAATGTGATAAATCAAAGTATTTGATGGATCTTATTACTGCTTCAGAAGAGCATTGTATGGATGAAGATCTACACCTGGTTTCATTTTCAGAAAAATTGCCCCAAAATTAAGTAGCAGAGGTATATGGCAGCAAAGGTAGAAAATAACAGCTGTAGAAGGCACTGGGTCTTATGAGTAAAGTAACTCTAAAGGTATTACACAGATCTTTTTCAGACTTGGCAGGCACGTTGTAGGGGTGATAAACTGGAAGTGCTCAAATTTTGACAGGTCGCCCGAAAAAGGAGGCAGCACCACAGAGTGATAGCAAAAAAGGAGTAATTTCAAACATTTGATCCCATTACCACCATAACTCAATAAGTATTTGGCAGATCTTTCACAACCTTTGCAGACGTGTTGCATGGGTTAAGATTTTGTATGTACATTTAATTTATTACACTTTTAAATTTTTTTTATCTTTTATTTTTTCCCCCCCGACAGATTTGTTTGTCTTTCAATTGAATTGTACAGGTTTTAGGGCACATTAAAGGGGGAAAACATTTTTAAATGATTTAACGTGGTCTCAGTTTTTAACACCACAAAAACCTGGTATTTCTACACGGGGTGAATACTTTTGCAAGGCCCTGCAGTATGCATGGCATTACATGAAGACCAGTTTTACCAGAGCTACCAGAATTACCACATCCCTAATGATGGTAACTATAGCAGAATCATAACTGCCATCTTCTGCAAAGCATGAATAGTATGGTGAGATTTGGGGTGAGATTTAGGGTTGTATAAGTCACTGCTCATATTTGGTGGAGGTGTAATGTTTATGGTATGTATATGGTATGTATGGTATGTATAGAGCAGTTAATCACACATTGTATAATAATGACTATACATACATGTCTTAGTGATAAAGATCATGGTGACTGAAAGGCATAGTGGAATGCTTCTTTTTGCATTTCCTGCTGTGTCTGTGTTTCATTGATGGGCCCCTAACGCCTCCAGAGGCCTTAACAGCAACACCTGGCATCCAAGGTGCGCTCCCCGCTGCTTTTACCCCTTGCTTGTCATTTTGCAGCCCAGTTGGGATTCTTTCTCTTCAGCCAGATCCGGTTACCCCTTCGCTCAGCAGCTTCTGATATTGACCTGATGGCTAGTCGAAAGGCCTGCCCTCATACTCCCATCCCCTTCAGAAGCCTAGTTGTTGCCATGGTTACAAACCCTCTATACCCTACCTCTCCTGGGAATTCCTGGGTACGGAAGCCGCGTTGTTCTGCCTCAGCTGCCGTGTCCGCATAGCTCAGAATTTTGCGTTCATACACTTCACCAATCTGCATCATCCAGTCCTGGGTGGTGTCCAGGAGGATTGATACCACTCTAGAGGATATTCTGCTTTTATGAAGGGGATGGTGTTTACAACTCTGGTGATTGGAGGAGGGAGGGCTTTGGTGGTTGGAGATTTCCTTACTTCTAGAGTAATTGCCAGCTGTTGTAGAACCTGGTTGTGCCTCTAGGTGTAGCCTTGGGACAAACTGGTTTTGCAGATGGTGCAGATACTGCATGCCTTAACATTGCTGGGGGTTGGCAGAACTTCTCCAATCCGTTGATGTAGGTTCATAGGTATGGGAAGAACATCATACAGTAGGTGGCTCTGATAATGAAGCTGATTCAGCTTTCTTCCATCTCCCACAGATCCTTCCAGGTGAGTTTCCGATGCTCCACCTTTTCCTCAATTAGTCCACTGGCCCTGCTTGGACTGTGAGACTGTCCTCGCACGTCTCTCTGCCTCCTCTTGCCGCTGGACTTCAGCAACCGCCAACTTTCTTCCCTGGGTAGATGTTGCCATATGTCATATGTGTTGACTTGACCCTAGCCCACCCCCTCTTCCTTGTTGTACCTGTCCTATAATGTCCCTATGCCTGAGAGCAGATTTTGCTAGCTGTACAGTGTCAGATGGGGTAAACTTCCTCCCAGTTGCCTGTCTAGGGGCAGTCGCCTGTATTGTTGCATCATGAGACTGTCAAAGTCATGTCCAGCCTTACTTTGATACATTTATACTTCTCTGTGAGGCTTGAGACAGGCAGTTCCAGATCACCATGTCCATACAAACCGATGGTTCTGAGGCACTGCAGGAGACCTAGCCACTTCTTGATGAATAAACTGACTGTCCACTCCAGCTTTTCAATTTTGGAGATGGGGATTTCATAGATTGGTAGCGGCTACAACAGACGGGGGACTGATCTGAACTGCTGGCACCATAGTTTCAACTTACCAGGAGGCAATACTAGCAAGACCTTTCATGGTTTCTTCTGGTCTGAGTCTTTAATTATACCACTGCCATAGTTATTATTAGCTTTTAAACTGTTTGTGTTCAGGAAGTTGCAGTGACATTTAGACTTTTAGTTTGAAGAGATTGTCAGCCTGCGTTCATGCTATTGTAGAAATACCTGTTGCCATTTTCATTTTGCCAAAAAATAACTTTTAATTTCAATAAATGTTCATAAACCAGTCAGCATAAGTGTAATAAGTTACCGTATTATCACACTTGCATATATCCCACTGAGAAATGATGGTAATTCTCACGACTGATGGTTGAGCAGGGAGAATACGGAGCGTTGAATCAGGGTCAGGAAGGAGGAGTTTTATTCCACAAATGGTAAAACGGAGCACAATAACAGTAGAGACTTTAATGACAAGACTGGGGATACATAAATGAACACGGACTTAAATACAGAGGACTAAATGGAAAGAACAAGAAACAGCTGGTAACAATCGGGATTTCACATGGGGTTAATGAGGGGGCGTGGCACACAGAAGGATCGGACGAGCAGGGCGTGACAGAACCCCCCCCCCCAAAGGTATGCACTCCGGGCGCGCCTAAGGGGAACGAATTCCAGTTAAAAATGGATTTTGAACTGTACTCATCAGGTGATCCACATCTCATAACACGGTCAGAATTAAACAATCTGGTCTGAGATTAGGCTCTGTCAAAAGCAAAAGCCGAATTTTTGGGCTCGAGACTCTGCAGGAATGGTCTTTGCTGTCACCAGGTACGAATATTGGACACTGCAATGCACCTGACATTGAATACAAATGAAAATCAAGAGCAAAACACTTTTAGTCATGACTCGAATATTGAGAGTGAGTCAGAATCTCACACATCCTCTGGAAGACCCTTCCCCTGCTGCAGGGCTCTATAAGACAATGTTTTGCAGCCTGCCATAGTTCTTTCTACCCTAGGTAGTAATAGATATCCTGCTCCTTGAGATGGAAGCTAGCAAAGAGGGTAGTAAGAGACCAGTAGATCTCTAAGGTATTCTGGTGCAAGGCCATTGAGGGCTCTATAAGTTAATAGCAGTGTTTCGTAATCAATTTGAGACTTAACTAGAAGCCAGTGAAGGGAGCATAGAACAGGTATAATATGATCAAATTTTTTAGTGTTTGTAAGAACTATAGCTGCTGCATTTTGAACTAGATGAATTTTATGTAAGGATCCAGAAGGGCAACCAGAAAGGAGGGCAATAGAGTCCCGTCTGGAAGTTATAAAGGCATGTATTAGTTTTTCTGCGTCATGAAAGGAGAGCATCTTCCGAAGCTTGGCTATGTTCCATAGATGGTAGTATGCAGTTCTCGTAATTCTTTGAAGACAAAATTCTTTTGAAGACAACCTGAATATTATTGATTATTTATTCACTGATACGCGTATATAGTGACTTTTTTCAATAGAGAAAACAGGACTTCAGAAAATTAAAAATCACTGCTAAACATCACTACTAACCTCATAATTACAACATTTTGAAGTTTATTTTAATAATTACTTGTGATACTGTTGTCATATTTTATATCTCATGCACATACATAATAGAAGGACAAGACTTTTCAGAAATGTGTTCTCTTTATTTCCGATGAAGCAGAAACTGAGAGAGTAACCACCACTCTCTGAAATCTTAACTAACAATATATAGAGCCCTGAGTAAACAAAGACAATGTCCATTACTGTGAGTAAGCATACTACCATCAGAGTAAAAATAATTAACATCAAGGGGCAGCATGTGGCTCCGTGGCCTAAGCCTGTGTGCCTGTAATCAGAAGGTCGCCGATTCAAACCTCAGCACATCTGCGGGTCCTTCAGCGAGGCCCTTAACCCCCACCTCCCTGCGCAGACAACTTACTCTACTTACGCCACCTGTCACATGATAAAACCCAGGCTGTTCTTTATTTTATCATCATAAGGGTTACAGCAATAATAATAGTAATAAATAATAAAAAAGTAAATTTCCCTGTGAAAGTGATGCACCTGTGCTTAAAATGCAGAAGCCTTCAAAAACGCCACCAGGATCCGAGTCGTACCCGAGCTGTACCCGAGCCGTACCCGAGCCGTAACTGCGCTGACATGGCTCTGCTTACTACCGTTTACTAGCAGGGCCGAAAACCAGAACGAGGTAATTGCCTCACCACCACCTGATTGGTCGAAATGCATGGAGATATCAGTGTTTAGCACATGGATAATCAGACACAAAAATGGGCATATTCTATATATTATTAATTATTAGTAGCAGCGTAAATCGCGATGAATTGATGCGTAACTAGGAAATTGAACATTTCCAACTGCTCACAAAAATAGTATTATAGAACAACTGAACGGAATGGATCTATAATGCAAATTTACGTAAGTGAATGCTAGTGAGTTTGATGCGGCGATCCTCACAGACATGCTAGCAGAAATTAGCACACAGTAAATCATGATGTAAACCGTGTGAACAGTAAATAAACGTCGTTATTACCTCACTGTCACTCTCCAAGCCCGGCGACACGTTTACTGAGCCGACCCTTCTGCAGTGGAAAACTGAAGCCAGCTGGAACTGCCCTGTAACTAGTCTCTCTTCTTGGTATGACTTAGTTCCTGTATATCAGCAGAAAAACCCCATAACGGAAGCAGTTGTGCCTCTGAACAGAAGGTTAGTGGCTCAAATCCCAGGTTTAGGGGAGTGGTTTCACTGCTGAACAAGGCCCTTAACCCAACTTGCTCCAAGAACAGACTCTTAAATAACGATAAATGTGATGCTCTGCCTAGTGGGCAAACTGCAGGGGCTGGTTTGTGTGCCGCAGAGGCCGAGTTGCAGTATGTCAAATCCAAAAGACTTTTTTAACAAAACTGTGTTGACAAAATGGAATGAAAAAGATTTTAAAGCCACAGAATGCAGTGGGGATCCTGCCTACTGCCACCAGGCACCACAACACCCCCCCCCCCCCCCCCCAGCCGTAGCACTTTAACATCCGGTGCTATCTGTTTTTAAATGCACATGTATTGCCCATTACTTATATTCATTCACTTATTTCAAACACCGTATTCAGTTTGCACTGTATGCCATGCCTTTGCACATGCTTTATGTTTCACAGTGTATTCTTTTTGCACTGTATGCCATGCCTGTGCACATGCTTTATGTTTCACAGTGTATTCTTTTTGCACTGTATGCCATGCCTGTGCACATGCTTTATGTTTCACAGTGTATTCTTTTTGCACTGTATGCCATGCCAGTGCACTTGCTTTGTGTTTCACACTGTATTTCACCTTAAGTTAAACGACTCACTGGCGACTCCTCTGCCATTTTTCTCTTTCTTATTTGGTCACAAAGGCCTTTTCACTGCAGCTCTGCTGGTCTAGCCTTTAATGGGCCGATGCTGGGGCTGGATGGAGCTCTGCCTCCCCTCTGCCTTGCAGCACCAGGTGCCATAGTTATACCCAAGAGGCCTTTAAGGCAGAACCAAAGCCAGAATCACGATGATGTGACTGAATTCTGTGGCTTGCAGAAGCTGCCTGTGAAATGGCAAATGTCTTGTATTTTGTTTGGTTGCTTATGGTTAAAGTTAGGGCTGGGTAGAGGTTAAGGTTGTCATGTTGGGATTAGGGTTATGCCCATAGAAATGAATGTACAGTCCCCACAAAGATATGACTACAAATGTGTGTGAGCGTGTCTGTGAGTGTGTGTGCTGGCTTGCTCTGTTTTTTAGTATGTGCTTTTGCATGTTTGTGTATCCCTGTGAGTTTAAGCAGTGTCTAGTGTATCTGGGTATATATCTGTTATGTATGGTGTTTTTGTGTAATATCCATGTAAAGTCCATGTAGTACATTTGTGAAATGTTACAGTGCAGAGTGTCTTTACAGAATATTCGTGCATGTTTCATGCACTTACGTACACACACACACACACACACAAACATGCAATCACACATACATGCACATACACACACCCGCCTGCATGCATGCACATACATAGGCACAGAAAGCTACCTGGCACGCACACATTTGCATGTGTCACCTCAACTCCAAACAGGAAGTCTCTCAGACTGCCCCGCGGTTTCCTTTATTTGCACTGACGAGGGCAGAGTTCACACTGGCACACGCTCCTGACTCAGAACGAAAGCCTGGCCCTGATCCCCCGATCACGCAGGGCACAACACACCCTCACGCACAGGGGACTCCCTCCCCACATGTTCTGGGGGTTATATCAGCATTCAAAGCTCAGTTTAAACATACTGGGGGGCTGAATGGTGCCTTGTTTTCTGAATGTCAGGGATGGCAGGACAAGGAGCCATGAGTGTCAGGTGATCAGCCTCATTCTGACGCTCACTTAACACTAACAGACCCTGTTACAGCATTTGGATTTAAGGTCTTTGCACCAGGAATCAAAGCTCAAAATGTTCAACAAAATTTCCATTATTTTCACATTTATTTATTTATTGGACACATTAGTGTCATTGAAACAAATGGGGTTAAGGGCTCTGCTTAAGGCCCACTGCAGGTATGACTACTATTCAGCCACCGGAATTGAACCCATGACCTTTCAGACACGGGCACTGAAAGATATATGCCCGCTAACCTGAGATTTTCTAAATTAAATTTCGAGTCTCTTGACCTTTTTCATTATTTGTTTGTGAGTCTGTGCTTTGCCTGTTATTCTGCCCTGTAGACCTTAGTGTTCATCTTTAGACATTGATCTTCTGAACTGCCGCTTTATCAAGTGGTGTACAATCAATACTGAAATCATTCTAAATCACCATGGGGAAGAGTAAATGACCAAAAGAGAGGCTGTGTAGGGAAACTAGAAGGAACTGGATGGGGGTGTCACAGCCACGGAAGAGTTGTAGAGGAGTCACGGCCCTGAAGGGATTACAGCCGTGGGGGAGTCACAGCTGTGGGGGAGTCACAGCCATGTGGGCTTAGTGCCTGAATAGCTATGTGGTAAGTCACTGGATGAGGAGCTGCACTCTGAGGGTTTATCAGTGTCAGTCTGTGAATAAAGAGCATCCATATTTACAATGGGGGAATATTTATTCTACCAGGTCTGTACATAAGGGCAGCTTGCAAAACACCTGTACACCATATGCACGTTTCTGTTTACTTCAGGTTATTTCAGGTCCCTTTTGACTTATTGAAAAAGAATGAAATAAGAAAATAAAATAGACACTCCTCTATTTACGAACGTTCAACTTACGAACTTTCAGACATACAAACAAAGTGGATCCAAATTGTGTTCACTGGGCTCCTGTTTCCTGTCCACAACATCAATTTTTTTTCTGCGCTCCAGTTCCGCCTAGAACGACTTCTGGCCGCTACTCCCGCCGCGCAGCTGCACAGCCTGCATACTCTCGGCATCCTAGTTCTTAGTACTTGCGTATACCCTTAAAATGATGGCGAATAACGACTTACAAACCTTTCAAGTTGTGAGTGGCCGTTCGGAACGTATCTCGTTTGTTTGTAGAGGAGCGTCTGTATTCACATTTGTCTTCTTCTGTCTTTTCAGAATCTCCTACTATCTTTCTTCACTTTCCGCCCTCTCTCACTCCTATCTCTCCCTCTCTCACTCTCCCACCCTCTCTCACTCCTCTCCCACCCTATCTCACCCTCTATCACTCCGCCCTTCCCAGGAGCTGGGGCTGGTATGGGAGCTAGCTCCTGACTGGCCCCCCACTCGGCCAAGAAAGCGTGCAGCCGGGCCCCAGCACAGTAGGGTATGGCTCACAGCCCCAAAAACCAGGGGGTTTACACAGCTATTCGCGAAGGCCAGGGGGGCGGTCCACTCTATACCCTGCGCCGCCACCCATTGCAGCCAGCATGAGGCATCACTCCCAGGGGTTAGACTGAGCCCCACAACCCTCAGCAAGCGGAAGCTGTTGAAAGGGAGCCAGGAGAGAATGAAGGCTGTGACCACCCAAAGCACGACCCGCATAGAGCGCCGTACAGAGCGGCCCGGAGGGGCGGGCCCAGGACCAGGGGCAGGATCATGGGTGAGGCCTTGAGAGTGCCGGGACAACATGCGGATCAGGGAGCCATAGCAAAAAACGGTGACAGACAGCGGGAGAAAGAAGGTGAGCAGGATCAGGCAGAGGCGAATCTGCGACGAAATCTCTACTTCCCGGCAGTAGGAGCTGCCGCTTTGCTCATCATACTCCAGCGTCCGTGAGTACAAGACAGGCAGCGCTAGCAGGGCAGATGCCAGCCATGTCAGCGCACAACCCCACACCACCAGGGGGCGTCGCTTCACTCGCCGGTAGACGCTCGGACACACTACGGCCAGGTATCTGCAGCAGGGTGAGAGAGACAAACCTATGAGACACATCGATGTCTCAGCTCACACAACAACTAAACAGAACATATATGACAGCCGCTTTTATCGTATTTTACTTTAAAACGATAGTTCACTTTAAAGCTGAAAATACACTCTTACTCACAAATGTCCCCATTAGGTTAGGAAAATAGACACAAGTACCTGTCAATGCTCATGAAGGTCACAAGCCAAACAACCACGTACATGTTCAGGGCGGTGATGTAGGGAACTGCCTAATGTAAACAGGAGAGCAGTTGTGGGTTCAGCTCCACGTTTGTCCTGGGATCTGAGGAGTCTGGGGTCTCATTTATCAAAATTTACACAAATTTCAATGTGAAAGAATGCATGCACACAAAACCAGAAAATGGTCCACAAAAAATATTGGGCCTGGCCTACACTGATATGTTTGCAATTTCCCCTTGATAAATGTGTATTTACAGGAACCTGAGATCCAGCCCAGTTGCCGTCCACAAATGAATATGACCTCCATGTTCATCTATCCATTTTCTGCACCCGCTTATCCTATGCAGGGGTCCAGTGCTTATCCCTGGACCGGGTGCCAACCCATCACAGGGCATACACACTATTCACACCTACAACCAAGTTTGACAGCTCCAAATCACAGGCATGTTTTTGGGTGAACTGGAGGGGGATTCGAACCTCCAACCCTGAGAGTAAGAAGCAACAGTACTGGCCTCCATTCCACTCACCTTACAGCTTGCTGCCCCTCCTTTCCACTCCCTGCTGCTGAGATCGGCGTGGATCCAGCTCGGCAGTGAACACAGGAACAGCAGGTCGGAAACAGCCAAGTTTGCAGCCAGAATCTCGCTGTTTGTCCAGGAGTGGCTTTGCCGTGAAGAGCCTGGCTTGCCAGTTCCCCGGTGCCTGGCCCACAGTGCCAGCAGCACGGCTATGTTTGCCGGCACTCCCACCACCATAACCATGCAGTAGAAGGCCGAGCGCACGGTCGGCAGCACCACCCCTAGCTCCACCCGGCAGTTGTAGTCATCTGCTTCGTCATATGTCTCGTTATAGTATGGGTAGTAAACGTCGCTTTCGTTCTCCTGATCCATGCCTGGCTGGGCCTGAACCAGTTGCTGTGTGCCTCTCCAGTCTCCGAGGGAGCACCTGGGATTTAGGACACACTGTCACTCACCCAGTGCCTGCCTCGTGCAGTGAGCCATGAAAACAGTGACGCCAGTACAATTCACTGTATTCTGATCCCAATATCGTTAAATATATTTGTTGATATTTGTTATTTTAGCATTTATTAGCACATATTTAGAATTGTAGGGTTACTAGAAACTAGTAATTTGTATTTATTACAAGAATTAAATTTCTATCAGCCTATGAAATAAATCTCTGCATGAAATAACTATTTTAAATGAAAAGTATTAAACGTGAAGAAAAAAACTTAATAAACAGGTTAAAATCCCAACATAAAAATAAAATCCCCATTTATCTAATGGCAATTTAAATATTAGGGTTACTATATGATCAGGGACATCTGAAATATCGGGCAAACTCCCCCACTCCACCCCCATAAATCAACAAATAAACAGGAAGATAGACGGACCGTCAAACAAACAGACATAGGAGAGCGCGTGCCTTCTTTCATTATGAATCAGCGAATTACTATTTTGCTACGCATTCAGATCGCGAGGACGGGGCATATACGTCACAAAGACTGTACTCTTCTATCAGGCAAAATCATCTTATCACATAGATCACTTATATTTTTGATTATGTTTAGCGAAACGGCACCGTAAACAATGTTAAATGATGAAATCGGTAATAAATCTTCCTTACATCGCATCCTTTCACGATGTCACTATTGCAGATGAGACCATTGTAATTTCATGACATACATTGCACCTACCCCCCCCGTGTCAAACTCCTTCCGATCCCACTCTGCTTATGAAAGTTAGCCTATTTTAAAAATTATTTTCCTTCCTTGTCCTCAGACAAGTTCCTGTTTATTTCTTGTACCTACTGTGGTGGTAGAGTTGTTGCAGTTTTTTTCATTTTAGTCACGTTATTTTCAATTAACGGCCACTTAAACTGTGACCTATCTAGGTCTTAAATTAAAGAGAAATAAAATAAGGCTTTCTATTGGCTTTCATTAGTGCACATTAGCGATAGCAGAAATGTATGCTATACTCTTGAGCTCTACGTAAGTTGACAAAAGACGTTTAACATAGTGTACCTATTCAATATAAGTACAACGGTAGATTCCCGTATGTCATCCGAAACTTTCAGGTTTAGTAACTTTATATAAAACAAAGTTACCCGCGAGCGCAATTCATGTTCTACGACGATGCATCTAATGTTTAACGGGATGAGTCAAAACTTCTGATTACTGTTTTGGAAACGGTTAGTGCGTCTCCACGAAGCTATTAAATATAGTCCACCGAAAAGTCACGACCTCAAAGATTTTCTCGAACAAAACCCCCACAGACATTTGAATCGCGTGTGTGTGGTTTTTTTTACTTGATTCAGTGAAGATACCACTGAAGCTTGACAGTGACCAATGTAAGTGGTTATGATTAACATTTTATGATGACGGGTGAATCATCGTGTGTGTACAGATGCATAAGACGAGCCTTCTCATATTCTGCATTAGCTTTTATCTGCTCTGTCGTGAACACTGATTTCAAATACACACATTTTAGCCTGATGCCGACCGATACCACGACTGATGAAGTTGTGTAGCGCTTAAGGTAAGACCCCGAACACTTAAAAACTTACATATCCGTTTAATATTTCGCGATTATTTCTAAAAAAGCAACAAAAATAATAATTATCATCATAATCATCATCATAAAAACAACACGAAATGATTCATTCTTGAAAAAAAAATCTTCCAACAAAAATTTATCTCGGCGTCGTAAATTAAAGAATTAAGAAGCAAATAAACGCAATTACATAAAATTGCATAACAAACATATGTTTTTTTATTTTTGTTTTCGATATAGCGAAATTATAGCACAAAAATAAACTCGCTACAAACGTTACTTTATAGATTATATGCAAATAACATCATTTAAAATGCATATCAACTATACTACAAAGCATTTCAAGACACAATTTAACATGTAAATAAAAATGGCATTACAATCAGAACTAGCTATTTGCCGTTTAAGCATTAGTTTGCATCTGTCTGCGTAATACATACAAAAGATTATGCATGAAGTACGCGGGCAGTACTTAGTGGTGCATTTTTCCATGTGCATTTATAATTTCCTTTCAAAAACATAATAATACTAACAGAAGCAGAATAATGAACTAAAATGAAGAGATTTAAAACTGTGGAAAGGATACCTACCCTTTATCAGTCTTTTCTAGATTCTATAGGAGCCAGATAAGAAGTTGCGCGTTAATTTATCGAACGCTGCTGCTCTCTACGGCAAATTCAGCACCTCTATACTTAACATCTCTGAATTGCGAAGCTCACACACATCCTGTGTACTCACGCATCACACAGAGGGAAGTGCATTTTAAAAACGATACATAAGGGAATTTAATCCCATTAAATTTGGAGGAATTGAATGTATGCATCCCTCACCGCCAATGGATCAATAAAGAAAGTTACCGAAAAATGAGGACATAGTTCTATGCAAGTAATAGCCAAATATTCAAGTAAGAATATACTCTCTCCATATCCTGTGCGTATGTTATACGTCTGCTTAGGGGTTTGAATATTTATTATGCGTTTGATCTGCTAAATAAATAATAATACATAAAATGCAAATATATAAGGCGTCAGTATTTAGTAAACATTTAAAAGTCGATCTAAGCCAACTTAATTAGTGGGATCTGGAATATGACTAGACTTATTACCAGACACTGCAATGTTGTTCTGTTTTTGATTTTGTCATGAAACAATTAAATAATTGCAAATAATTATAATAATATCTTAGAGAACCAGCGGCGTTTATCAACCCTCAACAGATTGTCTATCTGAGTTAAAAAGTAGAGAGCTTTCAGTGGCACGTGATTCTTTCTTGTTTTATTGATGTCTGGATTTCCCATTTCGGTCATGTTTTGAAGTTGAACGGGTGTTTAAAATGTGTTTTACTTAGGCGTATTTCTTTTGTGAGCAGGGGTAGCTTTCCCGAATCGATCTTAGGAATAACGAACAAGATAACGAACTGTAAAGAATGAGTGAGGTCTGCAGGCATTTCCAGAAACCCTTCGTTATTCCAGA
The DNA here is from genome assembly GCA_026777985.1 of Mormyrops attenuatus. NCBI lineage: Eukaryota > Metazoa > Chordata > Actinopteri > Osteoglossiformes > Mormyridae > Mormyrops > Mormyrops attenuatus. The sequence continues at coordinate 9,680,911 of JAODKC010000053.1, read as the reverse complement.
ATTAACGAACGAACTTTAAGTAGTGCTTTGTTGGTGCCTCCCCAGCCGCGAAAGCCAAACACAGACCGTCGATAACAGGAAAATCAATTCCATGTATTTCAGTGCTTAAATGTTACATGATTATCACACCAGACATATGCAAACGTACAAAACCATAAACTAATTAAGAAATCAATAAAAGCAAACCAAATCAACCATAATTAAAACCACAATAAATCAATGTATTTGTTGAAAATATAAAAATGGGCTCAAAATTCCTTCCTTGTAACAAAAAACCGCAGTGGCGAGCAGCAATAGGAACCGGAAGTAACACTTCTCAAAAGAAGCCTTAAAACGACTTTTGAAGAGGTGGTCAAAATATGTTTTAATAGAATAATTACTGCATTGTTGTGCAGCATAGTACACACAACAAGAACGGAACAGCAGAATTCAGGGGGAAACCTTAGAGCTCCCAAGGACTTGTGTAGGCACTAGAATCACATCTTCCACATGCCCAAAGCACCTTCTACAGCAGGCTGTGTCCTTTGCTGTGTGGTGTTATACCTGTCCGGCTTAGTACCAAGAACCCTTTTTGACAGGTGCTGGTGGGATTCAAGAATTGATGGGAGATCCATCCACTGCACCTGCAAATGCCAGGTATTCCTGCAATGGCATGGCAACCAGTTTTAGTGGCATGCAAGGTATCCCCTCCTGCTGGACATTTTATGCATTTGTGCCCATAGTGCAACAGAAATGTGATCAATGCACAGATGCAGGATACAGCAGCTTTGCAGAGGCCATGTGCATGGGTGTGGCCGACGGGTGCTTTTCGCCTCCGTAAATATTTGTGATCGCATGGAGGCCGGGAGGGGCGGCATGCTGGGATTCAGTATATGCAGTTTATTTTAACATGCTCTGTAACTCATATTGAAATATTTATCTGTATTGTTAAACCTGCACTTCCACCATGTATATGAATTTATGTGAAATCAATTCTATTTAAATTCTTCTTCTTTATATTCAAATTCGACTTGCAATTCTGCACCCTGTTTTCAGTCAATTTTATGAATTGAATTTACTTTTTAGGGTCATTCTCAGATAAGTTCTGAATGGTGCACATCCCCTCAAATTGCATACAGATGTTACAACAACGAGCCCCATTTGCAATATTTTACAGTCGACATTATGGTTTTATACTGCAATATTGACGTCTTATTATATCATCAGCTTTATTACGTTGTACAAAAAAACATCAATGTGGTTTTGTCATCTATTTTCAGCGGTCTTTTTGACAGGGCGGTAGGGAAACACTCATTAATTCACGATCTTTCTTAAGATCTTAAGCTTTCGGGAAACCCACCGTCACTGTCATGATGAATGTGACTGAAATTGTTGGTTGTTGTGTCTTGTAAGGTACCCAGTTTAAAACCCAGTTTGAATAGCAAAGAAAAATATCAAAAAGTAAAGGTGTGTTTGTTCCAGCAACACTGTAAAAAAAAAATCTGTAAAAAAACGGATAATGTACTGGCAGTAAATTACCAGTATATTATCCGTTGATTTTATGAAGATTTCCGTAAATCCTAAAGCGGAAAATTCTGTAGATTTACAGTGTATCGTCTGTACCATTCACAGACACTTCCATTAATCTCAAAACGGAAAATTCTCTAGATTTACAGTATATCATCTGTACCATTCACAGACACTTCCATTAATCTTTAAGCCAAAGTTTTTAA
>JAODKC010000053.1:9662133-9679099 GCA_026777985.1 Mormyrops attenuatus | reverse complement strand
ATCAATCACATCAGTTTCTTCAGGTACATTCCCTGCAATATGTAGTCCCTCATCAGGAAAAGACTGTTCTGCAACTTCGCAAACATGAGCAGGTGCAATCTGGGTAATATTCCACTCCCTATGATATTTGGAAATATGAGATGAAAATGATGTCTTTAGGTTAAAGGTCTTAGCACATCCATCAAAGGGGCAAGTTACAGCCAGACCTTCTTGTATGTGGCCACTCAAATGAAACACAAGCCCTTTAACATCTACATATTCTCTGCTACAAAAATTCAATGAACACTTCAACTGTACAGACACATTCTGATTCCAAGTTTGTCTGGTCTTTGTTTCTCTGTGTGTTCGTGACATATGAACAGCAAAGGAGTTAAATGAGGAAAATCTTTTTCCACAATCTTTATACCCACATTTAAAATGAACATTGTTAACATGTCTGTGTGATCGGCAGTGCTTCAGCTATTCAGTCAATGAGATGCATTTAAAGTCACAAACATTACAAGTGAACATGACTGACTGTCTTATCTAATCTTTCCCCAAGAAAAGTTAAATAAAAAGGGGAAAAAGACTCAGAAGCTTCAGGACAAAGATCAGAATGTGAAGGGGCTTAGAGGTAAGAAATGATTTGCAAACAGAAAGAAAATGCTATGCCTTAGGTATAAAGCTCTCAGGTGACGCAAAAGATACTGAATGTAATATATTTATATATATAATATATATATATATCACTACATCTCAAGAATATCACTGTAGCAAAATGCCTTAAACGATCTTCTTTGCCAAATAGTGAGGACATAGTTATACAGATGCACACAGCGTTCCTCCGTGAATAATATTAAGATATACCCTGGCTAACGCGGTCACTACACGAATATGAATAATATACGCCAACGTTAAATACTACCTTTCTGGTAACGTTAATAGCAGACACGACTTAATGCAACTTGCACAACTCTAAACAACTAAACAGTAATGCTCGTGGCAGAAACAATTTAAATAAAAACTTAAATCTTAATTTTGCCAGAGAAACGTGAAAGGTTTCCCCCGTCCCCGAACCTGGGTGAAACTTCTGTGACCGCGTGTAAGATCACCATGTAAAAACGGCTCCCGCTTCCTTCGACTTTCGCGCTTCGTGGTGGTCTTGCTCCCAGGATGCACTGCGCAACTGAAAATGCTGGTACAACACCTGTAAAACCCGAATACGTAAAATTCCGTCATATTAATACAGCAAATTATTCTGTACTTTTACGGATTTTTTTTTTTTACAGTGAATTTATCATCAATATGCAAACGTTAATGTACCGTTAAAACACAAAACATGAATTTCTTGAGCGTAACCTTAGAGAAATTGGTCAAGATGAGAACAAACAATGTAAATCTGAATAGAGCCAGAGCGAGAACGCAACCAACACACAAGCAAACCAACGAGAGAGACCTGTGGCCTGTACTACGAAGCGGGGTTACTGGCTTATCGGGGTAACTTGATGACGTGTGGTGTAACTTCGCGAAAGGTGGTTAGGTTTTACTCGAGGAATGCTGCTATGACAATTTACGCTGCGTCTCAAACCTGTGGCATGTACTACGAAGGGGGTTTAACCAAATCAGACTTAACCTGGAGGTAATATGCGAACGCGGGGTTGACAAAACCAGGTTGTCTCAATCGGTGCTAATCAGTACTACGACGCCAGTTAATGAGTTGATTTGTTACATCGGTGTTAACTGCATTGGAGTTTATGCGCGTTCACATAAATGGAGCACGTTCGGCAGCGCAAGTCACCGTTTGACTCATGGAGTGATCTCCATGTTTCACGGAGGAGGACTGCATGCTTATCATGCAGGGTTATGAGGAGTTTGAATCAACGCTACAAAGAAAGTCCAATACCACTCCAGCCAACAAAAGCAGGCAGTCTTGTTGGCAACGTATTGCCGACCGAGTAAAATGCACAAGTACATTTTCATGGTCATAAAACGTGGTCTAAAATATCTCATGACCGAGTATTAGACTATGAAGTGATGTCTGAAAAGAATTGAAATACTGTTCATAAATACAGAGGCTCACAGATGCGACACTATTCAGAAGTAAGCCTATTATTTGCTATTAAGTAATGTAATGCTCCCTGAAGTTCCATTACTGTGATGTTACTCATAATGTAAACCTAATGTTAACAATAACTGAACTGATCCGATTTCAAATGCAATAATAGTGGAAAGTGAACGTGGCAGCAAGTCAAGATGAAATATAAAAACATCATGACAAGTGGTAGGGCTATGTATTTATATTTCTACTCATTATGAAAGATTTGTTGTGCCTAGCCTCCACTTAATAGTGCGTTTCTATGTTTAACAGCTAAGAAAAAGGTGTCTGTTCATATGACACCTAACAGAAGGTGAGCCATTGTTTAACTAATAAATGATTTACAACAGGATAAAACAGAAACATATGTGTAGTGAGAAAACGACTAGGAACCTGTCACCACGGTTAAGTTAGCCCTATATTCAATTTTCAATTTTCTGGCTTTGAGAACTTTTAACGGGAGTAAGGTGGGGTGTTTTAAATGACAGTGTGTCCACTTCACAGACAACGATGCACACCTATTATTTTTACGTTTCAAACTATTCAGTGATTTGTGTCAAATCGTGTTAATAGCTAATATAATAGGTCCTTTCAGCTGTAATGACATGGTGGTGGGACATTCTAAAAAGCTTAATGTGAAAAGGCTTAATGTAACTAAATGTACTAAAACAGCCACCAAAAATCGCCAAATTTCTCACACATATATCTGCCCATAAAGACTTTCACCTGACAAAAGATCAAAACCGAAATGCTAGGAATATGGACTTTATTCCACATTAAGCGTTTTCCCCTCCATTGACGCCAATTATAAAGAAAAGGCTTAATGTAACTTAATGTACCAAAACAGCCACCAAAAATCGCCAAATTTCTCACACATATATCTGACCATAAAGACTTTCACTTGACAAAAGATCAAAACCGAAATGCTAGGAATTATTTGGAATATACCGTTTGTGATTTGCTTTTAATTGCGCTTTATGTAGCAAATTGTTTGCTGAGTAGTCAGTCACTGCGTGTATCCGTGCACTGTAAAAAACAAAACGTTAAGACAACTTAAAATTTAAGGCAACCTAATGCACTAGATTTTGTAGTTTTGAGGGCAACTCAAACTTTAAAGTTTTGAAGAAAACCACCTATTGTTATGCAGAGTAATTATTTTCCGTTAAGATAATTTATTTTCATCTCTATAAAAATTTAGCTGTACATACTAAGAATTACGAACAACGAAAGTTGTTCCAACCTATTGTCTTTTCTTAAGATTTATGTGTCATATGTGTAAAGAGTTTAAAATTTGAGTTTAGCATGCTAAGGCTTCACCCATTGCAGTGCCCATGGATACAGAAACAGTGCCCAAAGATGTGCTGGGTCGGGCTTGAACAGGCAATCTTTGGGTCAGAGGCACAGAGGTTGAACCCACTGAGCTACATGCTGCCACCCCCGGGACTATGATGCCGCCAAAATTCTGTAAACAGTGTTTTTGTGTCAGCACCGTATTCAGCTTATGTTCCATACACCTGAGCATGTGGCTGTGTGAGTTAAGCCTCTCTAATCATGGTTCAATGGTCACCAGTTCAAGCCCAGCATCAAGGCATGTGGGGGCCCTTGAGCAAGGCCTGTGACCCCCAGTTCCCTATATAGGTGCCACAACTGGTAGCTACACTTCACAGTCAAGTTTGCTGTCTTTCCCCACAGGGATCCTCAAAATCTGTCTGCTATTACTATCATGTTTAAAATAAACATGCTAATGGACTGTTTTGTTATTCTCATTTATAATCATGAGACGGCACATATTTCGCGGTTTCGAATTCTTAGCATGTTTAACTCCAATTTTAAAGATTTTACGCATATGAAAGATAAATCATATGAACAAAAGAGAATAAGTTGGCACAACTTTTGTTGTTTGTAATTCCTAGTATGTAAAACTAAAAAATCATAATTCATTATAGATTTTTCATTTATAGAAAGATTACCAGTCAAAATGCCACATTCACTACTAGAACGCATTAAATATTTGTGGTAGACGGTACAAGCAACGACTAAACGATCAGTCGTTTTTATGCACTTAAGGTGAAACCACCGCCTACAAATGCCACACAAAACGTACTCATCCCTGTACTCTGGATCACCCTTACATTTTGACGAGTAGCACAGGGTCCAGTTTTTCGTGTTTGTGTGATTTAGCTTTCGCCCTTGCAAGGTGCAGTTGTACTCTCTTTCTCTTATAGGTACAGCCTTCATCTCTGCAGCATATGACTGCACCTTTCTCCTGTGGCATAAAAACGTTTTTTGTGAGAGGCCTGATCGTCCTAGCATTTCGGTTTTGATTTTTTCAGGTGAAAGTCTTTATGGCCACCTTTCGTAGTACGGGTTAATCGCGAAGTTACACCACACGTCATCAAGTTACTCGCAAAGTTACCCCGATAAGCCAGTAACCCCGCTTCGTAGTACAGGCCCCTGCAGCCCCAAGATAAAACAGAATGACCTTGAACGGGAACTCAAGTAAGAGCGCGCAGCGAGCGCCACCTGCTGGCTGCTCGCGCTATCAAATGCTGTACATGTGTATCTCAGCATGCAATTCGACGGTCTTTGTATACAAATATAAACTCATTTAAAGGAAATGTTAAAAGTAGACCATAACAGTGCTGGTCAAATCAACAAAACAAAGGTCTACAGGAGAGACTACAAAATCCATCTTACGTGACCAGCATCTTACCAGCAATAATGCAAACAGTGTGGACTTAATGAGTGAGGTCGTCAGCTGACCATCTGTTCAGGACTTCAAAATATAAATAAAATAATTATAATGAATTTGTCATAAATTGCCGTACCGGGCAGACGGTCGCTTTGGTTCTTACCCTGCTCCTAATTGGACAGCGGAATAATCGGAAATCCAAGAAAAAATTCGGCCACTTTTAATTGCTTTTACGGTGGTTTTGCAACATTTTACTAATTTTACACCTTTTACGTTTTTACCACTTTCATCTCAAAAGAATTTTATTTACAATCTTAAGAACTGCTAAAGAAAAGCAAGGTTTTCTAAATAATAGGCACCATGCCAGCTGATGGTATCTCTGCCAAGAATGTCTGAAACATTCGGAGAGAGTTTTTGAACCGGAAAGCAGGGTTTCTGCATTCTGCCATATTTGGGACACGAAACCACTTCTGGACACTTTTCTCTAGTGGCTAGAGTCTCCTGGCCATGCAGGTGGCTGACTCAGATGCTACGTCCCATGGAATGGACTGAGCACGTGTCTAGGGTGTTGGCTGTGGTGCACTTGGATAAGTTGTGTGCTAATTATGCTGAAGCTAATCTCAGCATCCATCCCTGGAGTGACCAAGATAGAGGCTTGGATAGTCATCCATAGAGATAAAAGCAACGAGCAGCTATGGAGTCTGCCTGACTCACATAGCACTCAAGCTCAGTATATAACCGGGTACCGGCTGCCAGCGACGTGCACAGGGCAGAGCTAAGGTTGCCCGGGCAACTGCCCGCCTGCCCTATTTGACTAGAAGTTGGCCCTCCTAGAAAAAAATATTATGTATATTCGGTGTTGGGAAGTAATGGAATACATGTACCGGCGTTACGTATTTAGAATACAAAACATGAGTAACTGTATTCCGTTCCGTTTAAATAGGTGGTAATTAGAATACAGTTACTTTGTTGAAATAAATGGATTACATGGCGATCTTTTCCTGTTTCATATGTTAGGCTATCCCCTCTCTAATTTTGGTAATTCCACGCATTGCCGGAAACCCAAACAAAACACGCAATAAGACGCTCTGTCATTACCCGATTTGCGCGCGCAGACGTATTGAAAGCCTAGCATGCCATAAAGTGTTCACGCATGCGTTAAACAGATTGGGCACCACCGTAAAGTGAGCGATGACGTATTCGTTCAATACATATGTAATAACACACTGCATGCACTTAATAAAATATATATATATATATATATATTGTGGTGAACGGCGGACCGAGGCATCACGGGAGCAGAGAAACACGGAGACTCAATTGCCCGGAAAAACACGCCCTTTATTAGTAGTTCTTATAAGAAGTACATCAGACACCTAACGAGCACCAAAAACCAACTACAGAAAGGAAACACAGGGTTGTCAGACGCCGAACTGTAAGACGCATACACGGCGGGGGATTTACGGAAGCTAATTACACACGAGGATCAGACCGGGTACAAAACACACAGGAAAACACACGCGTAACAATAAGGAATGTAACCATTAACAACAACAACAACACAACAAGGGATAATTACAAACGCACGCGGGGCATGCTGGGACATGCGCCCCGCCGGCGCTACAATATACTACAGATTTCGCTTTATGACACGGATCGATCTCACAAGACGGATCGATTGTCTTGTGTTTAAAATTGTATCTGGTGGCAAGGTTTAAAGTGCATTTTGTCATTGTCACATCAAGTTTGAATGTCTGATTTGTATTGAAGGATCTTTAGTAATTTTAAATTATTGGTGGAAGAATAATATTGACACTAAATGCCAAAAAAATATATTTTTCATTTTTGAGAATTGTTTTATATATTGCATTTTTTGTCCTAATCAGGAAAAGGGTCATTGAAAATGCTGATTTTTTTTTCCTTGTGGGAGGCTACTTTTAATTTTAACTAAGTGATTGAATATGTTAGTGACCATAACAGTAAATACTTTTCAATGTTTGTCTAATACTCTGTCTAATACTCCTCCACTTTTCAGCTTTGTAAATAAAGAAATGCTTAAGGAAAGACAGGGCTTTTTATTATCTTTAAGCAGACAAAACATCTTATGTTAACATACTCAAGTCTTTGCTCCTCTACAGTAAATATATTGTCTATTCAGGGAGATTTGGGCTTAACAGCCAATTGGTAGAGAAAAACAAACAAGAATTTGCAGGATGTGATTGCTACATTCATGCAGTTGTAAAAAGCATGACAATATATTAAGTAATCCAAAGTATTCAGAATACGCTACTCACATTGAGTAACTTAATGGAATACGTTACAAACTACATTTTGAGGGATGTATTCTGTAGGCTGTAGTGGAATACATTTTAAAAATAACCTTCCCAACACTGTATATATTTTGTCGCTAGCTTTCGCGGCGCGAAGAGGAAAAGGATGCGTGAGTCATCTTCGTCAGGAAAATGCTTTTTAATTTCCCGCGCTGGGCGGAGCTCAGTGACATTCAGTAGCAACTCAACAGCTCCACAACGTAGCGCAGCTCCCTGAACAGCCCATTGCCCTGCACCCAAAACGCTTCATGTAAGGTAGACAGAAATGCATATGGCAGTAACGTTAACGTTACAGACTCATTCTGAGACTAGTTACTTGAGAAGGGTCTGGGTGCAGAACATGCACTCTCAGCCTTCTGCACGCTCAGCCACTGACGTCAGGTGCACGCTCTGGCACAACAGGAAGTGCTACCGCGGAATCGTTAGTGCTAATGAAGTGCAAAAATGGTACGTTTTCGAGTTACTGTCTTGCCAATTATGAACGATATGAAATATTCTTAATCAAGATAACGTGCATATTTATGTTGTTTGGCTGGCCGTTGTTGGTTTATTTAAAATGTTAGATTTTAAATACCAGGACTAAATGATTGCATGTTATTTTTGTAGTTATTAGAGCCGTAGAAGCGTATCGAGAGCGCTGATGTTCAGACCCTGCTACTTTATTTTTTCCGCTGTTACTCCAAGGAAAAGTTAATTGTGCAACCATCATAACTCGATATCACGCGCACAGTGCGCGTCCCCTTATTCTTTATAACCACTGTCACATACATACATATATGTATGACACACACACACACACACACACATATATATATATATATAATTAGATATATAATTAGATATATATTGTATATATAATTAATTCTGTTTTAAAGTAAATTTGGAGCAAGGTATATTAATAAAGACATAATTAAGAAAAAGAAAGGTATATTTTTCAGTTCTCCATACAGTCTGTGTGATTTTTTTTTTTTTCGGGGGAGGGGGTGCCCTTTTTTCAGGTCTGAGCAATGGCCCCTTAAAATTCCTGTGCACGTCCCTGCCGGCCGCTGTCTGTTGGAGTCTGAGCTGAAGCACTTCATCGAGGAGTGCTCACGTTCTTGAGCCCTCATCACCCCTACAGCCTCCACACTCAAATTTCATGGCCCCACCAGACCAACCATGGAGCTACGTCACAGCATCACCGGTGCCATCAGGGTCCTATCAGCCCCCAGCTTTGCAGTGTTTGGCCTACAGGACCGCACAGCTTGCCTGCTCTACAAGTCAACCAGACCACCATGTCATGGATACAAACACACAGAGAACCCTGCTCTTTGGGGACTCAATAATCAGGGACGTGAGTCTTTAAAAAAATTCTGATTCTCAGGTGCCCCTGTGAGGTAGGTGTTAGAGTCCCCTTTGAGGCAGGGGTTAGAGTCCTCTGTGAGGTAGAGTCCCCTACAGAGAATGTGGATGGTAAAGTCCCACGGTTCTGATGGTATTTTATTTATTTATTCATGCTTATTTTCTTTCTTTTTCTTCTTTTAAAAGGTCTGTAAAGCACTTTGTAAAGCCTGTGGTTAAAACAGTAGTGTATCAATTAAGACTGATTGATTGATTGATTGAAAAATATGCAATTAAATCTTACGTTATTTTAAATATTTAGTGTTTTTAAAAAGTTTATTCACAATATAGCCAGAAATATACTTAACATAATGCTTGAGTTATAATGGACCATTAGTTACACATATAACTGCAGGGAGGTGTCCCAGTGCAGCCTTACAATGTAATGTATGGCTTTATAGCAACACTAGGTGGCGCCCTGAGTGACCACGCATCCAATCCTTTCTCTGCTGATACTGGAATCCCTGAATATTTCCAGGTCTCAGATGATCAGAAGGAATCATCCTGCAACAATCTGCAGCCCCTGATTAAATGTTTTTGTCACAAAATACCAAATTGTCTTATTGTTCTCCTAATTAATTTCTGTGATCTGGATAAGCCAGAGGATAGCAGTTAAATGCCAAAAAAAAATGATGGTTCAGCTATGAGACATGTGAGCACGTGTGAAGGGATTTAAGGAGTGCAGGTAACGTTTTGTTGATGAAAAGATTTTGCTTTACTAGCCAAAATGTTGCTGAGTGAAACGTCTGCATCAGCATGCAGTTCCTGGTCTTGCCAAATGGAGCAGCAGCAGAGAAAGTAAAGAACATCATAGAAAAGCCGGCAGAGTACGAGGTTAAGGTCAAATCTGCCCTAGGCTGTCATAGATGACATCAGGAGCCACCAGGGCGACGCTTGGTGGGGCAGCGTGTTTCATCACACGGCTGTACAGATGTGTAGGACTGTCCTCCTCAGCGTCCCTGCATTCCCTGGCTACTGCACACCCCTCCAGCACCAAAGCTCCAGTCTGCTGGGTCAAGTCCCGATCCACCTGCTCGTACACGTCTGAGTACACAGGTTCGGGCTGGTTGCCGTGGCAGCAGGACACTGCAGTGGGCTGCAGGTGGTCAGCAGGGTCAGTGTAAGGGCTCGTCTGCTGCATCAAGGTCGAGCTCCTCGGTGTGGGGGGCAGGGGCGAGTGGGCTCGAGGGTGTCTTGGCACGCCCCCGTCCCCCTCACATTGCCCTTCCAGAAGCTCGTCTCCATGGCACCCAGAGCTGCGGACTTGCTGATAGATCTTCTCCTCCATCAGGACAAAGATAGCTGAACTCTGTCGTGTCTCGAAGCTGAAGCCACCGGGCCCAGACGCACAGCGCCGCCCCGCTTCTATCGTAAAGGTCTCCTGGGGGCAGAACCGCAACCAGACATATCTGTCACTTTGGTGTCGGTCGGCTCAAACATACCACTCCAGTGATTATCATCATGATTCTCAGGGCTGGTTTGTAGCTCCACACTGTGCCATGTGTGTTTTGGGCCCTAAATGAACTTTCTATTACCTCACATTAAATCCACCCCCCTCCGTGCTGACCTTGTCATTGCCATAGCGACGGAGCAGCCTGTAGGGCCAGCACAACAGCGTGTCCTTGGTCTCTGGCTCCAGCAAGACCAGCCCATCCCTGGTGACCCTCAGCCAGTACGCCCCTCGCAGGCCACAGCGGTCAGCTGCCTCGGAGGCTCGCACACTCACGCAGAACTCATGCACTGCAGGAGAGACCAGGAAGCACAGGCTCAAGAATAGAACTTGCCCATGTCCAGAATATCAGACTCCTGACCAGAACCTAACCATGTCCCGGGATAGTAGGCTCATAATCAGAACCTGACCATGTCCCGGGATAGTAGGCTCATAATCAGAACCTGACCATGTCCCAGGATAGTAGGCTCATAATCAGAATTTGACCATATCCCGGGATAGCAGGTTCATGAATTGAACCTGACCATGCTCAGTGACAGCAGGCTCATGACTAGAACCTGACCATGTCCTGGGATAGCAGGCCAGCTCATAGGTCTGCCTTTAACAATCAGACATTCAGCAATATCACAAGTTCTGCAAAGGTCTAAAATAACTTGAGAAACCAAACTCTTACCTTCCTTCAGGGAGTCATAAATCGTGTTTTCAGCCATTTGGATGGGCTGCTGTATGCTGAGGTCTCGCCTACTATCAGCCTATGACACAGCAAAGGGGAGTGTTGGCAGTTTTCATTGTGATCCTGAGCCACATGGAAACAGCCCAGCCAGGCTGGTCCCTAACTCCAGGGTCTTTTGGAAGCACATCTGTGATGTCATAAGATGGAAAACCAGTGTCTTTAGTTCCTCAGATGTATGAGCATGCCCCAGATGTCACCAACAACCCTGACCAACATTCTCAGGTGCTCAGCTTGGGGCCACAGAGCATAGAGGGTGATGAAGACCACTACCAGCTTCCCGGGACACTTCTCCCTTCACTTCAGGACGTTTACACTGCTTTGTCATCCAGGGCCCCATGTCCCCGGCACAGCCACTGTCCTCCCTCCTCCCTCCTGGCAGATGATCTAGTTTCACCCACCATCAGCTGCTAATAATGTGATGTTAAGGTGCTGTACATCAGAATGCTGTCTGTGTTACTGTTACTGTTGTCTGTTGCTTCAGGAGGAGCCAGCAGCCGTCACCCAGCCCCATCACCTGGACTGGAAATGCAACATTGAGGCTGTGTACAGGAAGGGACACATTGGACTCTAATTTTTGAGGAAGCTTAAGTGCTTCAACTTGTGCAGCAATTCTACACACACACACACACACACACACACACACATACACAAACCACCTGAAAGGCAATCAGACGCAGTTTCTCCACCCAGTCTGTGCTAGTCTGCTGCTCGCTGGCAAAGGTGTAGCTCTTTTCCGTGGTCTCCACCACGAAGGCGGCCATGTCGTCCCCTGGACAAGGCTCTCCAGGTGCTTCCCGCACGCTGACGCAGTCAGATAGGCGTAGCACTTTCTTGCCGGGCCTCCGGGAGACAGGCCCGTCCTCTGTCCCGGCACAGCGCAGGAGCTCGAGTCGCGCCACGCCCTGCTGGCTGGCCCCGTACAGCACTGACCACACCTTCCTCCACTTCAGCTTCTGAGGGGCAGACAGAGATGCCTTAACACTTAACTGGCATATGGTATATGGTATGTTAGCACGTGCTGTATGGCATGTAAGTGCATTGAAATCAGCCGCTGGGCAAATCAAACTTTTTAAAAATGGGGGAGTTCTCAGAGAGGGAGGTGAGTAATTTCCCCTTGAAAAAATGACCAAAATTACCAAATCATAATTAACTTCCCACATTTCTAAAATTCCTTTCCATCTATACACTGTTAGAAAAAACTTCCAATTTGTACCTTTGAGGGTGCAGTTACTGGGGCTGTATTCTCTCAAGAGTCTGCCAGTTGTCCCCAAACTGTCGGTAAATGTACTTTTTAGTCTAATTTAAAGTATAGAAATGGACTCTGAGGAACATTTTTTGCACTATTGGTGGTAAACCTTAGGGGTACAAACCAGTACCAGCAAAAAAAGTTTTTGGTGGGGGGACAGACTCGTGTTTCAGCGAAAGTGGGGGTGCTGTTCCCCCCTTGCCCAGCCCATCCCGTGGAACAGGATGTCAGTGCGGAGCCCCGTCGGATGATCAGGCGTGTGGCAGGAATGCGGGTGCCGAAAGCGAGCATGTTCAGACCCGTCCCGCATACCAGCCTGACTCAGCGCTCGTACTGCATGCGGAACTATTAAACCTGAACTGTTTTTAATATATAACGGAGATCGAGTTTTAAGTCTATATTGCGTACGGATAAAGTGTGAAAAAGGTCATTTCCGTAGACCCTTCATCATTTCTATATGAATGCATGAGTATTATAAAATATTCGCCTGATTTATTACAGAAACAAATTTCTGTCTAACTTCAGCAACTAAAATCGTGTAGCCGAAAAAAATACAATGCATTCTTCATCTACATGGTCTTTTAGTACTAATGTCATGAAATCTTTGTCCTGATCAAGTGAACCTATCATACAACAATATCCAAGAGCCCTGCACTAAAACAGCATTAGACATGGACTAAAGAAAGTATAAACAACTGTTTACGTTTTTTGTTTATGGATATTCGTCGTGGTTTGTAAAATACCATTTGTATGGTATAATCACTTTTTATGTTTTGATCATAACTTAGGAAAACACAACGTAAGCCTGAAACGTCGACTTCAGTTAAACGTTGCACAACATCCCTGTAAAATGAAAATCAAGATTTCGTCATCTAGCGAAAAACTGATTTCTTACCTTTCCAAACTTGTGATGTTGTATGAAGAGTTTACCCTCTTTGACGTTCAAGTCCATCTCTTGGTTTTCCCAAACGAGATCAGTCTTAGGTAGGTTGATAGGAAACCTTTCCGTCTAGCAGACAAAGTGCGCCTCACTGCAGGAATACCTGGAACCTGTTCTCCAATGTCAAAACACGCAAAATCACAAACCTCATAACATCTGCAACACGACTCGGGAAGATAGCGAGACTCTGTGCCAGAAGGATTTATGTTTGACCACTCATGCAAGACAATAAATGGACGTGTTATGACAAGATTCTCCTTTGCTTTCCTTTACTCTTTTGTCTCAGAGATATCCGTCATCCTTTAATCTGTGTTCACGCTGTACGGATTCAACATTCAGGCGTAGGTGATTGTAATGATTTACGGTGAGTTAAATTTTGTAGTTAAACTTTGTAGTTAATATGTGTTTAGTAATACTTTATTTTCCACTTCTATACAGTGTTCAAAGGACATTACTGTATTTATAGTATGGCATCAAGTTGGGATTCAAGACATTGGGATGATTCTGTGAATTTTCCCAGAAAGATAATTTTCAAAAAGTGATCCATTTTAACAACCATATAAAGCTTGCTTCTCTTCGCAATTATTTACATTTCAGCATTTTATTCCTCGAGTTATGGCACCAAGTATTATGCTGTACTTATGTAATGGTGCGGGTTAGTGAACAGTATCTCTGCCTTTCGCAAACACCGCACAAACAGCAAAAAAGATCACCCGAAACATACACATCATTATTCAATCGCCCAGAACAATTGGGTATCGGACTCTTTAGCCTTATTATTTTCACTGTAACATCGCCGTTACCCAACCATGTTCCGAAACCAAACCACAGCCTTCACAGCGAAAAAAAATAAAGCAGGCCACGCCCACATTTGCCATGTGAGCCAATAAGAACGCGTATTCAATCCCCGTGCTGGAAGGTTCCTCCACGGAGTGCATTGTGGGAGGGGAAGCCACAGCGTTTTAACTATGATGGTGAGTAGTCTGGTAGTTTCGTTGTTACGTGCTTTGTAAGCATGGGAATTTATTTTTGGTCTCCTTCCGTTATGGTATTATAATAATTCTGTAGTAGTGTCTGCTCCTGGAAGCATGTCTTTTTGCCCTGAGTACGGATGTATTGCATGCAGAGGTCCCTTAACTGTCACTTTTCGTGGTCGCTTTTGCTCTCGGTAACTATTAAAAAGGGAGGAGCAGGTTTCCTTATGAGTCTCTAGTTTTTTTGTGATGAGGTCCTGATTAAGGACCTCTTGTTTAACGTTGCCCAAAAGCTTGTGCTCGGTCCCATATTAAACTGTAAAAGTTAATCTGCTTGCACGGTTGCATATTTGAAACCCGGCCGTTTATGTAAATAGTTTTGTTTTTATTACACCTTATTACTGTGATTTTATAGTACATGTACCTGTTTGAGTTTGATGTTGTAGTATGTTGTGTGTCCAGTTCCTGGAGGACCCTTCACCACCAGAAAGTTTTCATTCCAACCCGCACTGCTTTCACCCTGCCACATGCATTATTAGCCTATTAAGGACCATCTGAGCCCGATTTTAAGTAGGGTTGGAATGAAAAATTTCTGTCAGGGGATCCTCCAGGAGTAGGATTAAGAACCACTATCTAAGGCATCTTGATTTTCCGTGCACCTCACTCTGCCACAGGAGCGATTTACAAAGACTGCATGGGAGACAGTGGGCAATAAAATGCCTCTTGCTGCTTCGGTCACTAAAAGATGCGGCCCACTCTGTCCAATTCCCCTGTGACCTGTCCCCTCTAACTGTGTCCTGTCCAGTCCACACCTGTCATCCTGTTGAAGGAGGGGACTGACACCTCTCAGGGTGTACCCCAGCTGGTCAGCAACATTAATGCCTGCCAGGTGATTGCTGAGGCGGTGCGTACCACCCTGGGCCCCCGTGGCATGGACAAACTCATAGTTGACAGCAGAGGTATGAAACTGGATGTATAGAGGTAGCCCGTGATGGTTCACCCCATCACAAAAGGAATAATGAGGCATGCGTGTTTAGGGTTGTAGGGTTTAGCTTCCGTTTCTTTGTTTGTGGTGAAGGGGATGCAAGTGGTGGAGTCCCAGAAATCCAGCTGTTTGTAGTGTTGTGGGGATAATACGAGTCTCGCACAGCTTCCTTTTAGCGCAGTGTTTTGGTCTTCAGTCAGCCCACCGTTCTGCCCTCTCTCAGCCCATAGTGATTGAGCCTCTTAACTGTCATTATGCCGTCCCTGCAGGCAAAGCCACCATCTCCAATGATGGGGCTACCATCCTGAAGCTCTTGGATGTGGTTCATCCTGCTGCCAAGACCTTGGTGGACATTGCAAAGTCCCAGGATGCAGAGGTGAGACACTGTAGTTGGGTATCAGTCTATAGTATAGTATCAGAACATGCCACTGTCCTGTACACACGTAGAAATCTAGGAGCTCCATGTACCTCTGGCCTTCTTCAGGTGGGTGATGGAACGACCTCTGTGACTCTGCTGGCTGCCGAGTTTCTGAAACAGGTCAAAGCGTACGTCGAGGAGGGCGTGCACCCGCAGATCATCATCCGTGCCTTCCGCACAGCAACACACCTGGTAGGGGTCGTAGGCCTGGCCTGTTGTCTGCCTGTGACAGTGTTCCCGTGGGTCCCTAAAGTCTCTTCTAAAATGTCTTCACACACATGCAGTGGGGTCATTATATTCTTTTTTTTTTTGAGGTTTTTAAAAAGACCTCATTGAGTATGATTTTTAAATTGTGTAGCAACCCTGTTTAGAATTGGACCATCGCTTTGCTAATTCAGGTTTGCCAACCGGGTGTGTGTTTTTGTTTTTAAAGGTGCCGTAGAATGAAAGTCTCCTAGTTGAATAGGGAGAGTTCGGTACATGAATCTCAAACATTGTTGTTTCCTCTCAATGGGCATTGCATATGCAGTTTCCAGACATGCGTCTGGCGAGGAAAAGTATATACTGAAAGCCATTGATGTAAGCAGTAATACATAACCTAAGACGGTAAGTTCGGTTCAGGGGTATGTTTCCCAAATGCTCCCTTTAGCAGCTTACATAGTTGGATCCAGTCAGTTGCATTGTTCCAACTATGTAAATTGCTAACGTTGTTAGCAACTATGGTTTTGCAAAACATACCCCAGGTTAGTAGCGGAGTAGTAAACAACTGTACGAATCTGTGATACTGATAATGACAAGAATCTTCTGTGCTGCCTGTAGCCTACTTTTGGTTAGCTAAACAAATATCTAATTCATACTGAAGTAAAAAAAAATAAAAAATGAAAGCTGAAGTCCAAATTCATTGCAAACGCATTTACAAGCGGCTCAGGAGTTGTTGATAAAAGCTGCATGAGGAAGCTAGCATCGTAAAACAAAATAAACGTAACGATAAAAAGTACTGTATAATGATAAATAATAGGGTTTTAAATGGGCCTGTAAGACCGCTTCTGGTCACTTTTATACCAAACCAAGTTAATAAATCTTTGTAGACAACAGAGAACAATTTTAAATGGTGGAAAAAAATGCATTCTAATTTTTTTTGGAAAGCAGAAAGACAGACTTGTCGATCTGCGTCTGTAGCAAAACGCATAAACAAGCTTCCATGTTCTCCTACAGGCTGTGAAGAAGATCAAGGAAATATCTGTGACAGTAAAGAAGGATGACAAGCAGTGAGTGGTGGGGAGGGTGGAACCCAGCATGCTTTAGTGTGATATCAGTGTATGTTCTCCTAATGGAGACGAAGGCTGCTCTGTATGCTGGTTGGTTGTGAATTTACTGTGTGATTCCCACACCTCCAGGGAGCAGATGGGGCTGCTGGAGAGGTGTGCTGCCACAGCCCTCAACTCTAAACTCATTGCTGGGCAGAAGGAGTTTTTCTCCAAGATGGTGGTGGATGCTGTCATGATGTTGGATGAGCTGCTGCCACTCAAAATGATTGGGGTGAAGAAGGTCCATGGAGGTGCCTTGGAGGTGAGTGCTGATTCCTGATGCCAGGGCTGATCTGATGAGCATGTTCATGAAGGAAGAAGTATGAATGGCCAAAGAACAAAGTGGTGTTGCTGTTTTAGAGAAGGACATTGCTGCCTTGGAAAGGGTGCAACGTAGGGCTACGAGAATGATTCCTGGTCTTAGAGGAATGTCGTAT
>JAODKC010000053.1:9624558-9654209 GCA_026777985.1 Mormyrops attenuatus | reverse complement strand
TTCGAAATAAGTATTCGTAAAAAACACGTTATTTGTGCCTTTCCGAATACCGTATTCGGGTTCGGCTCCACCCCTAAAACCCACACACACAATCCTCATATGGAAGCCTGGCAGTCACAGCAGAATCCCGGTGTTTGTATGTGAGTAAAAACACAGCTATACAGTTATACACACCCTTTATTCTCCAACCTTAACAATTATATAAGCTGCTGTTTAAGGGTAGTGAGTCACTCTGAGCAAGATCCTCATTCTTTCCACAGATTTTTCCAGTCCAGCAGGCCGCTGCCTTGTGAGATACCAACCAAGTATGTCTCAGTGATACCATCTGTAGATACGTACTGTAGTGACAGTAACACCATTCATAGTGTAGTAACAGTAACATTATTCTTAATGTAGTGACAGTAACATCATTCATAGTATAGTAACAGTAACATCTTTCATAGTATAATGGCAGTAACATTCTTATTAGTGTAGTGACAGTAACTCTGTTCTATTGCTTCTGTCTTTCTTTCAGAGATGAAGAGGGTAGAAGAGTATGCTGGTATGTGTCCTACTGCTTGACCAGGGCTAATCAAATCATAGTCCTTAAGGGCCAAGTACTGCTGATTTTCCAGCCTTCCTTTACCTGTAAGCCGGGTGTGAAGTCTCTGTGCCCAGTCAGGATCAGTAATTATTAAACTACCTGGGAGAACTGAAAACAAAGCCTGGAATGGATTTGGAATGGAGGTTTGAAGATTTGAAGAGCCCTGCGTTTGACCTTTATGTTAGTGATGGGCAAATTAAGTTTCATGAACCATTTGCTGTACAGTAGAACCTTGGAAGTTGAACGCCTCTTAACTCGACCAACTCGGATGTCGAACTGGTCTGTCGAATTTATTTTGACTTGTAACTTGACCAAAATCTTGGAACTCAACCGTTCCTGCTAAAACCTGTATGGGTCAAGATGCGTCCAACTCTACCAATTCGGACCTCAAACAGGTCGGTCAAGAAAAATCTATCCGCAACTCAACCGGAAATTCAGAACACGACACAACAAAATACACCTACTAAAACTTGTACAGATGGACACGCAAATGCAAACAGACCTACTAGGATGCTGATGCCTATAAATCGCTCTTAGTCTCGTGGTACCTCCCAACCAGGTTCCACGTACGAAAGTGGTGTTCCTGTTTTCGGTTCCTGTTTTTTTGTTCTTTATCTACAGTAATTAGTGATACAGTAATCTTGGCCTCTAAGAAAGTGAGCAGCGACAGCAGCAAACCAATGAGGAAAGTAGTGAGAGTAACTGTTGAGCTTAAAAAGGAAATTATAGTGAGACTTGAAGGTGGTGCACGCTTGTCTGCTCTCGCTTCAGAGTATGGGATTGTCATTTATTTCATGTTTATTGCTTTTGTGTGCATGCTTTTTCATGTCTATTACCTTCATATTCATTGTTAATGGTTTTATCTTTTTAGTTAGTACGGAAGCCCTGAAGGGCAAAACACACCAACAAA
The DNA here is from genome assembly GCA_026777985.1 of Mormyrops attenuatus. Taxonomy (NCBI): domain Eukaryota; kingdom Metazoa; phylum Chordata; class Actinopteri; order Osteoglossiformes; family Mormyridae; genus Mormyrops; species Mormyrops attenuatus. The sequence goes on along the minus strand of JAODKC010000053.1, from coordinate 9,652,716 downwards.
TTCGAAGACACGCCAGCAAAAGCGAAAACACACCAGCAAATTTGAAAACACAACAGCAAAGGCAAAAACACGCCAGCAAATTCGAAAACATGCCGGCAAAAGCGAAAACACTAAAACATTAGCGGCACTGAAAATGGAAAGGGTTTGTACCCACTGATCATCACGTGCTTGTTACTGATTGGTCAGGGAGCCTGTCAAGCAGCGTCCCAGCATCGGGGGTAATACATGAAGAAAGGGAAAATGTTTTGCCCTTACTGTGGCCAACGTTGTGAAGATATTGCCAACTTTTGCAGTGCCTGTGGCAAGGCACTAAGTATTTTAAAGGTGTCCACGGGGCACGTGTAGTTAGTGTTTGTCTTCGGTAGGTAGATACATTTAAATAGGCAATCATTTGGGGGTCTGGAATGGATTAAATTCATTTACATTATTTCTTATGGGGAAATTCGACTTGGATCTCAACCAAATCGCAACTTGACCAGCCTTCTGGAATAAATTAAGTGAGTATTCCAAGGTACCACTGTATTTTTTGACCGCACTAGGTAGTGTTTTCTGTTCCTAAGTGCTCAAAGCATGCCCCAATGCAAACCAAGAGCACCATCTAGTGGGATCAAAAACTATAGCAAATGGTACTTTATGCACATTATGTTAAAATCTTTGTGTTTTAGTTACTAAGAATGTTTTCAGAATAAGAACCTTTACTTTCTATGTTACCTGTCTGCTGTAAGATTTCCTTTCCTCCTATGACATAACAGTTGGGCCCTTTGCTCTGACATCTTGTCGCTGCTCCCCCCCCAGTTAATGTTACACTGGACCCCAACACTGCCCACCCTCGGCTCATCCTCTCAGAAGACGGCAAGCGGGTGCACTGTGGCGACCGACACCAGCTGGTTTCCAACACGCCACAGCGCTTCGACCGTGTGGTCTGTGTGCTGGCTCACCAAGGCTTTACTGCCGGCCGCCACTACTGGGAGGTGGAGGTGGGTCTGAAGACAGACTGGGACTTGGGAGTGGCCAGCTGCTCCGGCAACCGCAAAGGCAAGATCACGGTGAGCCCCAGCCAGGGCTACTGGTTCCTGAGCCTGAGGGACAGGCAGGATTATACCTTCCGGACGGAGCCCCCCACCAATTTGGGCCTCAGCACTAAGCCTCACAAGATCGGTGTCTTTGTGGACTATGATGTGGGGCAGATCTCTTTCTACAACGCAGATATCAAGTCACACATCTACACGTTCATTGACACTTTCTCTGACACCATCTACCCATTCTTCAGCCCCTGCACTAACAAGTCGAGCAAGAACGACGCCCCGCTAATCATTACCCCAATCACACTGCTGGACTGACACAGCATGTTCATGATTAATAAATAAAAAAGGAATGATGCTGATATTCTCACGGCCCATGCCTGCCGGTCAGTTCACAGCAGATTTGTAGTGATGTCACACACAGCTAAGTAAGTAAGTAAGTAAGTAAGTAAGTAAGTAAGTAGAGCTTTATTGTCATCCCAAACAATACACAATAAAGTATACAGTGAGACGAAATATCATTCTCCATGACCATGAGTGCAACCTAAAACACAACAACACACAAGACAGATCACAATGAGGGTGAGGGGGGTAATATTTTTTACACTACACCTGTATACATATAAATATCTAAATGTGATTGAATGTGCATATATACAGAGTAAGTAAAGTGAGTAAGTTATGTTGTGCAAATTAGGCAAGTTGTGCAAGAGTGCAATACATGTGTAAAGGACCAGGTATGCATAGATGTGGACATGTTCGCGATAGCAGCCATAACGGGATCGGAATGAATAAATATGAAGTGTTATGTAGTGCGGCGCAGGGTGTGCAGTAAAGAGTCAAGTGTGGAGGGTGGCAGCGTGCTGTTCAGGAGCTGGACTGCTTGGGGGAAGAAGCTATTGCACAGTCGTGCAGACCTGCTCCTGATGCTGCACAATCTTCTTAAGAATAGTCAGAAGGTAGAATAGTACTACATACATGTCAAAGTGATACAACTTTGAACATATACTCAGTGGCTACTTTATCAGGTATTCCCGGCTGGTAGCTTTTGCCTCCCAAATTTCTTCTTCTGTGTGTTCAGAGAGGCACTTGTGGCCTGTTAGCTATGATGTCATTTGACCATTCTCTTCTGACCTCACACAGTACTAAGGCTCTTTCCGCCACGGCAAACTGAAAATCCCTTAGATCAGGTGACTTAACTTTTCTGAGGTGTAGCCAAACCAAGAATGAAACCGTTAACCCTGTTCACTTGTATGTATTCAGCTTCAGTCACACCATTTCCTGTTTGCAATAAGCAGCAGGTGTCGCTAAAAACTGGCTACTGAATGTTTGTCATATGTTAGTTTTCTATTCCTATCTCTCATGTTAAACGGGTCGGTGCACACCCGTGTCTTAAATCAGCCATAAAATACCCTCAAAACAATTACTTATCATCCAGTTTGTTTCTTACCTCTTGGTTACCTTGTTCGGCTCCCTTATCCATGAAAAGATTGGTTTTAATATTCTGGCGTGGCTTTCTGGACCTTTCTTTTGAAAACATACCTCTCGTTTTCAATAAAAAAATAATGGTAAAATAAACCTCAAGAGAATTATATAAATAAACTGAATTAGTCTTTTCTTGCCTTACATGTACGATGCCTTGATTTTGTTTTAAATTATTTTGTTTAAATAGAGGTTCCTGGCAAAGTCAAAAAGCCTTGATGCAGTAAACAAATTTATGTGGTGCTTTTATGCATTGTAAACTTAACATGATAGCAAGGTTAATATGTTATACTTTACTTACACTTCACTGTTTGGTAGGTTTATGCACATAAGAAAGAAACAAAATAAGGGGCAAATACCTGGAAAGCAGCTGATTGTAAGATGCATACATGGTTTATGAAGTATTTTCAGCAATACAACATTAATGTGATATACTGTGCATTTTATTATAAAACCGCCAAATATATCATTGTGAATTAAAATGTAGAAAATCAAATTATAAATCTCATTGTCTTCAGACTACTTTGTTTCACTGGTTACATTTTTGTTCATTGTCACATAAAAGTCACAGAAAAAAAAAACTCGTTGTAGTTGTCAAAGTAAAAATGTGTTTATTTTCCTCTTCGGCTGTGTGATACATGACGCACGCAGATGAAATGCATAGTCATAGTGAAAGAAATAGTAATTAACAGAATATTAATGCGTAAGACATTAAAACCTGACATACTGAAACACGGATGAAAGACAGGAGCAGTTAAAATACCGTGGGCTCATTCTCATGGATTAAAGCAAAAAAAAACAAAAATCTTCTGACTGAAATTTTTACTTATTTATTTTTTAAACCAAATGCTCCGTGTCTCGGGGCCATACCGCCTCGGCCACGCATCAAATTTTCAACGCTGTGTTGTCCATTATCCCCTAAGCCCTAGTTGAATTACATTTATATAATTGTAACAATATTCAAGCTAAGGCAAGACTTTACCATTGTCAATTATTGGCTATAACGAATATAATAATTGGCTTGATGAAACATCAAGTTTTCAGTGCAAATTGAACCACTGACTTCCAAACATAAATACGTTCTATTCCGATCTATTATTATTATTATTATTATTATTATTATTACTGGATACGCCAGGCAAGAAGAAGACCTTTTGTAGATCTCGTCTTTGTTTTGGGTGGCACTAAATGCTGGATAATTATTTTCTCCTTACTATGAAGTTTGGCAACTTAAACAAGCGTCGGGAGATAGCTTGCAGCCTGTAGGCTACTCCGCAGCCGTCAATGTTTAAGCGAACTGCCGAAACCATAAAGTTTATTTTTAGGAAGAATAATTAAATCGTGATTAAACCAAAGAAAAAGACAGCCTTTCCAGAACTTCGTCTGCCGAAGCTTGTTCTGATCTGCATCAATCTCATTATTAACCTTTAGTGCACTCAGTTGAGGGAAATCCGTCATAGCGACAGAGAACTTTAATCCATACATTCTACGAAGAGTAACAGTAAATGTAATAATTTATGCAATACCGGTGTCTCTCTGGATCTAATAATTAGGGACGACCCTCCATAGGTATGTAAGTATAATCCCACCACCACTCAACGGATGTGATCTGGGTTAAAATGGCACTTTTAACAGTCCGATCCCTGAATGTAAACATTTATGCCAGCTGACAACTGCCAATTGCATCGGTAGACCCCGAGCCCCAGTTAGATATCCGGGCCGCTTTCTGTAACCTTTTCTGCACGGAGCACGCCTGGAACTGCGTCTCTTGCAGCGCTACTCCAGGGACCATGTGACACAAATATGGCGCTACGGTGTTTGGAGCGCGTCTTTGCCCGGTTGCTGAGAATCGCCGTGGCGGTCTTGACTGCGGTCCACGGGTCACTCGCATCCCGAAGAAGCGGGACGTCAGTCAGATTGCCGCCGATCACCAACCCGCTGCTACTGCTGTCTGGGGTGCAGCTGGCGCGGAAGATCCGCCGCCGGGAGGTCAGTCCGTGAATCCGCACCCACCTGCGCCATCCATGCTACGGTAGCCGGGAAGCGCCATAAACAGAACAGAACAACAATTAATACGCATCAATAATACGCAATTATTTTCTTTAGGTTTTGCGTTTTCTAATTTGTAACGTTCTTAATTTTGCGGTTTAATCCATGGTCTGTGTGTTCACTGACATTTATTGAGGTTTATTACCTGTTTTGCGTTGTGGGATTTTTTTTTTTTTTCATTTCCACAATATTTTGGGTTTGGCTGTTTGTATCCCCAAATCGAAGCTGTTCTACGCTACTGGTAGGCAGTAAAAGTTGGCTGATTTAGTTGCGCTGGTGCAGTGGTTATAAGTACTGTCGCCTCCCACCTCTGGGACCAGAGGTCGAGTCTCCGAGTGTGGGGAGCCTGCATGTTGCATGTAGGGTTTTCACGGGGTACTCCTGTTCCCCCCGTTGGTACCTCATTCTGGGTTGTTCCCTGCTTTGCGCCTGTAGTCTCCGGATAGGCTCCGAACCCTGAATAGGACACGTGATTTCAAACGGATGGAGAGCAAGCATACACTATGCATTTGGAAGGAAGTATAGCGTTAAATATAAGCTGCGTCACATGCAGCCTAAATGTTGATTGGAAGTAGGTAGCTTATCTAGATAGCGATATGAAAGACAGACAACGAAATAAGCTTCCTGCTGGTCTGTGGCTATCTTGGTTAAAATATTATGAGCACGAAATTGGTCGAACTACTTGACCGCGAGATTATTAATTAAGCCACCCACTGCACTTTTTAATGGTTTAGCGGAATCGGTAACAAAATTAAATTAATAAGTCACTAATAGAAAAACTTATTTATTAATTAAGCATACGGGAGTAATCAGCTGAGCCACACACCACCCCCTAGAGACCATAGTTGGGATGATGCCCATGTAAACCTTGCGCTGTCCCACTGAGCTGCATCATCAGGGAAACAAGACTTTAGAAAAGAGTGCATCATCCCTAAAGCTCACACTTCGAGCCTGAAACACGGGAGTAAAACGTATCTCTCTCCCGGCTAGTTTCGTGCTACTGCTACTTCATGCTAGCTGAGTAAGCATTCTTCAAAACCACATCGAAACACCGCTTAACTGCGGTGCAAAATGTGTTGGAGTATTTTAAAATTACATGTGCAATAGCTAGAACATAGATCTGGAGATATCACATCTTAAACAGAACTTCAGCTGGATTTAAAAGCTGATAAAAGAAATCGTTTAAGAGGGGTGGCATTGCTACAGTGTTAAGGCAGGAAGCTTTGTGTAAAAATATGAAGATATTGCAGCTAACACCTGTCTAGCTTTTAAGTCGTGACATGACATGTCAATGACATGATGGAAACATCCTCAGGTGACAAGTGTGGAGGTGGTGCAGGCCTACATTGACAGGATCCAGGAGGTCAACCCCATCATCAATGCAGTTGTCAAGCATAGGTAATTTATTTAGAGTACATGTGCAGGTGTATATGTTATGGAGCCATGCCAGTTTGTTGTGTGCCTTATCTCTCCAGGGACCATATGAATTCTTGTTTCTCTCCTTCCGCTTACTCTTTCACCTTCTCTCCTGTCCCCTCACTCTTCCTGTCTCACAGGTTCTCAGAAGCTCTTCAGGAGGCTGCCCAGGTAGATAATTTTCTGGACAAGGAGAAAGCTGAGGAGCAGGATCTAGAGGCCCGGCTTCCCCTTTTGGGCATTCCTTTCACTGCCAAAGAGGCTTTTGCTCTCCGAGGTGCCAATATGCCGTGCCTTACCATGAACGTCGGCGCTCTGTTCGGTTTCTGTCCTTGTGCTATTCTGTGGATGTTGAGTGTGTCTCTCTTTTTCTGCTCACTGCTAGGGTTCTGCACCGAGGGGCTTCTCTCTTTGTTACCCGTCTCTCCGTGCCTCTCCGCAAACCCCCTTCCTGTTTTGACCCTGTTCCCCCATTCCAGGTATGCCCAACTCCACGGGACTGGTTTCCCGCAGGGATGTCGTTTCCGAGCGTGACGCCTACTCTGTGGCCCAGTTAAAGAGGGCTGGGGCCATTCCGCTGGCCGTGACCAACTGCAGCGAGCTCTGCATGTGGTTAGAGTCCTACAATCGACTGTATGGTGTTACCAGCAACCCCTATGACACTAGCAGGATCCCTGGGGGAAGTTCGGGTGGGTCTCACCGGTCAATGCACAGGAAACTGCAGGAACACAATATATACATACAGTATATTATATAATATACAATATATACATACACTGTACTATATACATACATATATACACATACATGTACATACAATGGTACAGTATCTGGAAACTCCAGCTGAGCTTATGGCTGTAGTGAATGTACAGTGGCCCTCCGGTGTCCTGGCAATCTTTTCGCAGGTGGAGAGGGCAGCATTCTGGCCAGTGGAGGCTCTGTCATTGGCGTGGGCTCTGACGTTGGTGGCAGCATCCGCATACCCGCCTTCTTCAATGGCATTTTTGGCCACAAGCCCACTTCAGGTGTGTATGCTTATGTGTGTTTTAGGGTTATATTACATTGTGGGAACCAAGCCTTCCCAACAAGGTAATAATAACCTGTTATTGTGACATTGTGGGGACCATTTTTCAGGTCCCTACAAAGATGCAATCAAAAACTAAAAATGCCAAAAGTCTCGTATTTTGTTTGGTTACTTATGGTTCAGGTTATGGCTGGGTAGGGGTTAAGGTCATCGTGTTGGGATTAGAGTTTTCCCCATAAAAATGAATGGAGAGTCCCCATAAAGATAATTACAAACCTGTGTGTGTGTGTGTTTGGGTATATTTACCCAGGAGTGGTGTCGAATGAAGGACAGCACCCTCCTGTGTCTGGCCTGCAGGACGACTTCCTCTGTACAGGACCCATGTGTCGCTACGCTATGGATCTGTTGCCTATGCTGCGCATCATGGCTGGAGCCAATGCTGACAAGTACAAATCACCAGCTCTGTTTATCTGTAATGAGTTTCCCTCCCCTCTCTGTGACTCCGTGATGAGTTTCCCTCCCCTCTCTCTCTGACTCCGTGATGAGTTTCCCTCCCCTCTCTCTCTGACTCTGTGATGAGTTTCCCTCCCCTCTCTCTCTGACTCTGTGATGTTTCCCTCCCCTCTCTCTCTGACTCTGTGATGTTTCCCTCCCCTCTCTCTCTGACTCCGTGATGAGTTTCCCTCCCCTCTCTCTCTGACTCCGTGATGAGTCCCCATCCTCTCACTCTATGACTGTGTCAGTGCCGAGTACCTCTGTATATCTATGGGCTGCATCACTCTGTCTGTGAAGGCTGTCTTGTCCCATCTCCAGGCTGTCATTGACATCAGAGGTGGACCTCAAGAAACTTCGCTACTTCTCTGTACCTCACTGTGGAAGCTCCCCTCTGGTGTCACCAGTCGACAAGCAGCTTATTCAAGCCCAGAGAAAGGTCAGAGGTCAGGTGGTAGAGCGGTTTAGATGGGTGTGTCAAGGGTTATTTTCTGAGTCTGCTAATTTTGTTGCTTAAGTTTAACTTGTGGTATAAAAAGTGCCTGTTTTCTGCCAGGTGGCAGAGACTCTGAAAACTGATCTGGGGGTTAGAGTTCAAGAGCTGCGTATCCCACAGTTCAAATGCTCAACCCAGATTTGGGGGGCCTTCATGGCTTCTCCGGGCAGAGATGGGAAGGTGTGTCCCAGTATGCACAGTCTGTCTTTCACAATGCAGTTCTGTGTGGTATGTAGCATTGAGGGATCTGCTCCATTACAGCCAGCCAGAAGCTTTGCAGAGCTGATGGGGACTGAGCAGCGGAAGGTGTGGCCTTTGTGGGAGCTGGCCAAGTGGGTGGCGGGGCAGTCATCTCACACCTTCCCGGCCATTGGTACCTACAGACCACAAACGCCAGTAAACACTAAAATACAGCTCTGGAAAAATTAGGAGACCACAGCAACATCTTCAGTTTCACTCATTTCTCAATTTATGGGAATGCGCCCGTGTAAAATATATTTTCTTGCAAACATCAGCCTGGCTCTTCCCTACTTCTCATTGACGAAGGGCTTTTTCCTTGCTTTATGAGACTTCAGTCCTGCTTCTAGGAGCCAGATACAAACTGTCCTAGCAGTGCACTTCACACCTGCACTTAATGTTTCCCATTGCTTTTGAAGGTCACTTGAGGTCATCCTCCGATTTATGAGGCAATGTCAGATAAGTTGACAGTCATCTCTGGCATTATAAAGTGGCTTCTGCCCTCTACCTGGCTGGATTTTGGTCATTGCCAGTGTCTCCTGCTTCACCTTGTTCTTGTGTCCTGCTGTCTTAGAAACTTGTAACCTGGAAGCAGCCTGCCGCACAGTGTAGCCTTCTGCCAGCAGAACCAGGAACAAACCAGGATTTTAAAAATGCAGATTTAAAAAAAAATATATAGATTGGTCTCTTAATTTTTTCCAGAGCTGTTGAAGCTCACAAAGATCCAAATGCAAAACATATGTATTTGTGAAAACAGTCATACATCTCTCTGGTCCCAGGACTGGCCATAGCAGATATGGCTCAGAGTTCGACCCCCTCCCAGTTCATCGTGCAGCAGAAGGAGCAGCTTCAGAAGCAGCTGGAAAATCTGCTGGGAACAGATGGGATCCTGCTGTATCCCTCTCACCCCCACGTTGCCCCCAAGAAAAACCTGCCCCTTCTAACTCCTTTCAATTTCTCCTATACCGGTATGCCTGCTGAGCAAATGCACATCACAGGACCTTTATAGGTAGCATACAAGTGAGGGTCAGAGAGCACGTTCTAGTCCTAGGAGCAATGAGGGTTAAGGTCCAACAGTTACATCATTGTGCCGACAGCAGGATTTCAATCAGCCAGCCCTTTCAGTAGTATATGTAACATACTGGTACAGGGGGACAACAGGGTTGTTATGTATTTTATGGAAGCCCTGTGTGGGCCTAATATGTGTCTCCCCCCCCCCCCCCCCAGGGATCTTCAACATCCTGGGCCTGCCGGTGACGCAGTGTCCTCTGGGCCTGAACCAGGAGGGTTTGCCTTTAGGCGTGCAGGTTGTTGCTGGGAGGTTGCAGGATCACCTGACCTTGGCTGTGGCACGGCACCTGGAGGGGGCCTTCGGGGGCTGGAAGGAACCAGGGGCTCCTTCCACCCTTTTACTGGGCAGAACATAATCTCACACTTACCTTTGACTCCATACAAATGCACACTAACTCTTTGCTGTGTTACAAGGCTGCAGCTTCTAAATCCAGCATTAGATATTTGTACGATATAGGAACCTGCAGACAGACACATTTCATTGTGGTCTGTATGTGTAAGCTGACTGTAAATGTCATGGACATGCATAGACACATTCTTATTATACCCATCCACCAACACAAGGTGAGTTAGGGTGAGCGAGGCCTGTTCTTATAACCATGCTCACTTGAACCTCTTATCCCATGGTGTTCACACTGCTAAGACATTTATAAATGGTCAGTTGGCCTTAATAAGTGCTGTAAAACAATAGCAATCAACTAGGTTCTTTGCTTTTTCATGGAAACCTAAATAAAAGGTTGAGCCTGATTGTCAAACTGGCTGGAGTGGTCAATCGGGAGACTCAGGCCCAGAGTGGCCAATCGGGAGACTCGGGGCCAGCAGAGGTGAAAATTTCAGGTCCAGAAAGGAAAAATCCAGACCATGATTTTGCTTCAACCAACCAGCTGAGTACTTGGTGACAGTGACTCTTCATACTCAATTTGTTGGTTGAAACAAAATCCTGGTCTGGATTTTTACTTTCTGGACCTGAAATTTCCAACTCTGGGTCCCAGAGTGGCAAATCGGGAGACTTGGGAGAATTGCTAGTCACAAAATAATTTGTGCAAATAAATAATATGTTCCTTAAGTTTTCATAGTTTTATAAGAGCATGCAAGTAGCTCTGCACATTTCAAAGCATTTAACATGCAATATTAGTCTTGAGCTGATTACTCACTCCTGACTAAACAATATATGTCAGGCTTCTATCTCTACCACTCTATGATGTCATTTGACATATGAACTATGTCACAACGTAGGCCTATGTCAGTGCAGAATGGGACACTGCATATAGTAAACTGCATTATGAACAACAAGGCATCTTTCTCCCTACAACACCAAAATAACCATTGAATCCTGAAAACTGAACACATTTGAAATTAGTTAAATCTCAGGTTAATGTTAGAACCGCTGGAAAGCTGGTTAAATATTGGACTTTCATGACACATTTGCAAATTGTCTCATTGGTTATGACTGAAAGCCGAAATACATCATATGGCGACCTATGTAACGCATTACAAACTGACCCATTTTCCCTTGAACAGAAAATTAAGTATTAGGTACTGCGTATCTTAGTACTGAAAGTCCTTTTATATCAAGTACATTCTTACCACGTTGACGCGGTATAAAAATGCAAACGGGTGTTTTAAACGGGCATTTTCGCCGTGCCTAGTGCATAAACTATATCGATCGTGTGGAAACTTATTCTGTCTCACGGTCTCACGGTTTGTGCCCCGACGGCGTTGCATACAGCGCAGCGAATAGATAGGGGATCTCTGCGAGACCGACCGGAACTCCGGCCCGCATGGCAGGTGGGGGCGGTACCAGGCGGCCGCGTACCGTGCGGGCCCGGAGTTCCTGTTCCTTGGCGCCTGTGCTGTGCACGGCAGGTTGACTTAGTGTCCTTGTGCCGACCTGTATTTTTCTGGACAAAGTCGGTAAGGTAACGTGAAGTGGTGCGGTAACTTATGGTTGAAAATTACACTGAAACGTGGCCTTATTATTAGTAATAATAATGCATTTTATTTGTAACGCGTGCTTTTAATATGTAATTTTACACACCCGATGCACTTGAAACTTTAAGTGGTATGCGTGCAGATGTTGCTTAATATCAGTTTCGGGACCAAACAAAGGCAGCTCCCAGTGTGCAGGTTTGTAAGAAGACAAATTTGTCTGCGGTTGACAAAAAAGCGGATGTATGCAGTGTGTGTGTACACATATATATACATATATGTTTGCAGTGACATTAACCGCGTCTGCATGATTTTCACGATAAGCAATTCCGTCCTGTTGCGTAAACTGCGGGCAGCAAAAACAGCAGAAATGAACTGCGGGACGTTCTGATTGCATCGTCCAGCTTTGCTCGGGTTGTGTGCTCGTTGCACCAGGCAGCTGTCAGGTGTAAACCGACTGTATTGGACTCAAAAAATGCATTTTATAACTTTAACGTTTGAACGTGCCAGTGTTAAATATCACCTCATCATTGTTTAGTGGACTGAAACGAAGAACCATGGTACAAGCTAAAGCGTGGATCCTTCGCCATCAGTTTGTGGGCTTCCCCAAAGCTAGCGACTTCGAGATGAAGCTGGAGGAGCTCCCAGAGCCAAAAGACGGAGGTAAAGGAGAATTGCAAATTTTCTAAGCGCTACCCTACCCACGAGTACGGCGATCACAGACAAATTCGCTTTACGTAGGGCAGTGTGCATGATCCACATTTTTGCTGTCTTCCAGCTTTCAGGGAATGGGTTTTTATAGACGGGGTACAGGGGGGATCTCGGAGGACCAAGTCAAGTCACTTTATTTCTGTAGCACATTTTAAAACAGCAGTGGTAGATAAAAATGCTTCACACAGAATCAATAACACATACAACAGAAATTACCACACCCAGTGGTGTGCGTGTGTATAAATAAAAAGAAAAAAATAGAAAAAATAAGAGAAACTTTCAAATCACACAAATACAGATGACTTTAATAGCCTCAGCAAATATGTGAGTTTTTAATCTAGATTTAAAACGTTTCATGGGAGGGGCTGCCTGGATATGTAGCGGCAGGCTGTTTCATAATTTTGGCCCTGCCACAAAGAAAGCGACATCTTGCGACCAAAAGCAAGCTTGTGTTACAATAATCTTGACGCCATGAAATAAAAGCATGGATTATGGTCTCGAAATGTTTAAAGGAAAAAACAGGCTTGCACTTACTTAAGTGGACTCTGAGATGGTGAAAGGAGAACTTGATCACAGCATTTATCTGCTTATCAAACTTGAGATTAGGGTTGAATATGATGCCAAGATTCTTCATGTACGGTTTAGCATACCCAGAGAGTGGCCCAAGTGCACCACTTAAAGTCATAACACCCTCTGGAGGTACTGAATGTATTGGGGTGACGATTTAGGTATGATGGCCCTTGAATAGCACCAACAAGCTTGTCACATGGAACAAAATGTTGTTTTTCCAGAAATGATCCTGCAAGCATTGTACATGAGCGTGGACCCTTACATGAGGTATGTATGTGAACAGTGTGTCTTATAGGTAAAAATACAACCAAATCACATACCTTTGTTACCTTCGTTTTATTACACCATAGAGCAGTGTTTCTCAATCTGGTCCTCGGGACCCAAAGGAGCGAAAACCTAGACCGAGTTTGGGAAACACTGGCACAAGGTTTAATCCTTCACTGTATCACTAATCGAGTTAATGAAATGGTGCCATTCTGAGCATGTACGTTAAAGTGTTATTTTTGCAAATACGCACGGATCTCTGAGATGCCAGACAACAGAAATGGGGCCAGTCAGGGGCAAAGGAACCAGGGGGGTGGGGGACATGTATCCCCCAATATTTAATTTGGCTTTGTCTCCCCCTAAATATAGGCCTTTACAGAGCTGGGTGAGATATTGATATAATATTGTATCATGATCGTGAAAATTCATATTGCTCATATTTCTATCAATTTGAATATTGTGATGTAGCCTAAACACTTTAATTGCTTTATTTACAGTTACAGTGCACAAGTTTTGCACTAAGTCTGTTGTTGGTGTCATTTCTCATTATACCGATCACTTACTCCATGACTATTAGTAAAACAATTAGGTCATCATAATCAAAAAAATCTCAAAAGCACCTGTCATACTTTACTGTTTTCTACATATGAATTTTTAGAACATTGTGATATATATCAGTATCCTGAAAATCTCTGAAAATATTGTGATTATAGTCAAACCCATTTCCTAGAGGGAGTGTGCTTGGGTTTCGGTATGGAGTCCTGGTATGCAGACATATGCACAGACACGTACACATTATCCTGGAGACTTTTTGTCCTCGTTACCTGCTTTTATTAGTGCGCTGCAGTCAAGCTCTCCTGTTTGCTTCGGTCGGTGTTGGGTTGCTTGTAATGTTCACGCCCGTTGTAGCTAGATTTGTGCTTATCCACAGGGCTTACAGCAGAGTGAGGATGAAGGAGGGTGACGTGATGATTGGAAGACAAGTAGCAAAGTAAGGAATACCAGCAAAATGCGTTCCTTTGCGGCAGCGCCCTGTGCTTTCCGCGTCCTTGACTGAAGCATGGTTACTAACTAAATGCACAGTAAATGCTCCAAGCGTTTGCTGCCATGCAGAGCGTTTTATTAGTTGTGACCTTGTGACATTTCACCCCACAGGGTCATCGTCAGCAAGAACCCTGCTTTCCCTGTTGGTTCCTACGTGGTAGCAAATTGCGGCTGGCGGTCATTTGTGCTCTCGGATGGGACGGAACTTAGACCCATTATGTCAGACTGGCCAAAAGACATCCCCTTGTCCTTCGCCCTGGGGGCCATTGGCATGCCCGGGTAAGGCCTCTCCTACCCCTCACGTTTCATGGCACGTGACTCTTGTGGAGGTCTTGGGTTCAAAAGGGAGATACCAATATGTTACATTATATTGGTTTGGTCTCTCCTGGGAGCCTTGGTCTATATCTTGAAGTACTGCAGTTTTTGGCAGGGTTGGCAAGGTAGAGGAGGAGTGCCAGAAGTGCTGAATGATTCATTGTCCCCACAGGCTGACGGCCCTCTATGGACTGGAGGAGATATGCCAGCTGAAGGCAGGAGAGACACTCCTGGTCAATGCCGCGGCTGGGGCTGTTGGCTCTGTGGTTGGCCAAATTGGGAAGATCAAAGTAGGAGCTCTATGACGCTCTCTACCTTGCCTTCTATGACTCTGTCTGGCATGAATCTGAAACACATCCCTGCTCATGTTAGCTGTAAAACATGTAAGACATTTAGATTCAATTAAGCTTGTTCAAAATATGAAGGTGACAGCCCTTCTGCCACCTACAGGGCTGCAGGGTCGTGGGCTGTGCTGGTTCAGACGATAAGGTGGCATACCTGAAGGAGCTTGGGTTTGACCAGGCCTTCAACTACAAGACTGTCGGTTCACTGGAGGAAGCTCTGAGGGAGGCATCACCCGAAGGATACGACTGCTACTTTGAGAATGTGAGTGACAAGGCCTAGAATGCTACACTGATAATGCGAGTGAGGAGGCCTAACATGTTATACTGATAATGCGAGTGAAGAGGCCTAACATGTTATACTGAGAACGCGAGTGAGGAGGCCTAGCACGTTATACAGAGAACGCGAATGTGGAGGCCTAGCACGTTATACTGAGAATGCGAGTGAGGAGGCCTAGCACGTTATGCTGAGAATGCGAGTGAGGAGGCCTAGCACGTTATGCTGAGAATGCGAGTGAGGAGGCCTAGCACGCTGCACAGAGAATGCAAGTGAGGAGGCCTAGCATGTTATGCTGAGAATGCGAGTGAGGAGGCCTAGCATGCTGCACAGAGAATGCGAGTGAGGAGGCCTAGCATGTTATGCTGAGAATGCGAGTGAGGAGGCCTAGCACGTTATACTGAGAATGTAGACATTACTTAATTAACCAAGCTCCTTACTTTGAATACAGGCATTATTTTGTGGGGGAGTATGTGATGTGAGAGGGATAGTTTGCTGAAGTTGACAAATATATGTGCTCCTCAGGTAGGAGGGGAATTCTCGAGTGCTGTAATACCCCAAATGAAGCCCTTTGGCAGAATCGCTGTGTGTGGCAGTATCTCCTTGTACAACGACACAGTACCCCAGACTGGTATGTAAGTTAGTAAGTGAACTATTATGAGTTCCTCTTGGGATTGACTCAAGATTTTTATTTAAACAAAAACTGCTCATTTAAACATGATTCTTTGTTTTTCTATAAACAGATTATTGTGACAAATAATTACCAACTTAGGTAACTCATTGGACTAAACTTATTTAAGCTAACCCCACACCTGATATAAATGGGAAATGGCTCGCTTTGGAAAAATATACATTTCGATATGACTAGGTTTTCAAAATAACATGTAAAACAATCTGCATTGGATCAGTAGTTGCTAGTTGCAAATGGACACTTAACAGGATAGTTTCTCAACAAATCCAGGCCAAGAATTTCCAAAACTGATCCTCTGTAATCCAGACTTAAAAAGTATACGTTGTAAGCTGCACAAAGCTGGAGTACCAAACCTGGACCTCCTTATTGTGTATTTCACTGTTATTTTGTTTACTGTTTTCATTGTCTTACTCCTGTATATTGCTATGGTATAATGGTACATTCTACAGCAAACATGTACCTTTTAAAATGACCTTTTGTTGATGTTTTACAGCTAACAAATTACCTATGTTTCTCTACAAAAATACATACTCTATAGACTAATTCTACGTAAATGTATCTGTTGTCATAGGGCCATACATTCATGCCCACATGATCTTCAAACAGCTGAAGATGGAAGGATTTCTCTGCCACAGATGGTCTTATAAGAATGAGGAATCCTTACGCAGGCTGTTGGCCTGGGTGACAGAGGCAAGCACAGTACAGTTCGCACACAGCACACTGCGCAGATAGACCAGCAGCATCAGCACCATTCCCATCACAAGCATTTCCCATGGCAGCGGCATTCACATCACCGGCACTTCCCATGGCAGCGGCATTCACATCACCGGCATTTCCCATGGCAGCAGCACCATTCCCACCACCGGCATTTCCCACGGCAGCAGTAGCAGCATTCACATCACCAGCATTTCCCACTGCAGCAGCAGCAGCATTCACATCACCAGCATTTCCCACTGCAGCAGCAGCAGCATTCACATCACCAGCATTTCCCACTGCAGTAGCAGCAGCATTCACATCACCAGCATTTCCCACTGCAGCATTTCCCATGGCTGCATCAGCAGCTGCTCCTCACCATCTAATGCACTTATCGCCACTTTCGATAAAAGCTTTAGTTCAACAATCAAAAATTCATATAGGATATCATCCTTGTGCACAGCAACTTACCATTTTACAATTCTATAGAGAAAACTTTAATAACTTTAAAATATCACTCTGAAAATATGAATATGAAACTGGAATCGCTCCAGTTGCATTTCAGTTTTTGGTGCAGTTTGCTGGAATGTGGTGCTGTCTTTGCTAACCTGGATGGTATTCTGACAGGGGAAGCTACGATGCCAGGAGCACATCACCCAGGGCTTTGAAAACATGCCAGCAGCCTTCATGGGGATGCTGCAAGGGGACAACATTGGGAAGGCCATCGTTCAGGTGTAACGGTGATGACACAAAATGCCTATGTGCACTCTGGGATTTTCTTTTCATTCCAATATCTTCAGGGCAGACGACACTCTAGAGCAGTGTTTCCCAGCCCGGTCCTCAGGGACTCTCAGACAGTCCACATTTTTACTCCTTCCCAGCTCCCTGCCAGACACATTTTTGCTTCCTACTAGCTCCCTGGAGTTGGGGAACACTGCTTTACAGCTCTTAAGCATATGTTCTGTCCCGAGTGTGAGAAGGATTTTTGTATGTATAAAATCTAGAATATTTCAGCAGAATAAAATCCTCTGTTGGGGTTGTCTTCGTACTGGCAGCAGATTTGGTTGTGTGATTCTTGTTTAAATGTAACCCATATTTTTTGAGCGATTTAAACGAACGGGTGACTATCTGAAAAACCAAAAAACATAACAAATAATGACTTGACAGCAAAATCACATATGACTTTGTAAGAGGGAGAAAATGGCACTAATGGTAAAGGCCAGTTGCATTTTAAGGGAACACGGGAAAACGTTTTGTAGATTTGAAGGTAATTTTAATACATTACTGATGGTGGAACGAGTTATCCAACTACTTTCGGTATGCATAATCCCTCACAACTGATTTTTTTTTAAGAGCTTCCTCAACTAACAGCATCCCACTGGTGATCCCCCCTGATTCTCTTTGTTGCCCATTCCATTGAAATTGGCACTACTTGATGCTCTTTTTTATTTTGTGCTTTCAAATTTATTTGTCACATGTTCAGAGAAACACTATGAAACTTTTATGCCACGATTGGGGGCGGCATTTAAATAAGCAATATAATATAAGACACCTCCCTGGTGAGGTGTTCCGGGCATGTCCGACTGGGAGGAGGCCCCGGGGAAGACGCAGGACACGCCGGAGGGACTATGTCTCTCGGCTGGCCCGGGAGCGCCTCGGGATCCCCCTGGAGGAGCTGGATGAAGTAGCCTGGGAGAGAAACATTTGAATTGACAAAAGGACAGCCATTGTTTTGAGGTGTTTTTTTTATCACCCTCCCTACCCCATTCCCACAAAGCTCTGGTAGTGTGTGTGTGTATGTGTGTCTGTGTGTGTGTGTGTGTGTGTGTGTTTTCATGAGCATACTTGCATCAGGCATACAGTGTAATTGCTGCAGATGCAACTTCTTCATGAAATAAAAAATAAGAGCAACTTGACTGACACCATAGGAGTACTTTACTGTGACTGGTGTTTCTCCTGTGACCAACACAAAATGGTCTATCGCATTTTAGAAAAAGAAAAATTGTATACTAACTTAAAATATTGCTGCCTTCAGTTCCTACTCGGAAGATTCGACCAGACAGTTGAGAAATCGTAATTACAATTTCAAGTGGTTACGTTGGAGCAAAATGGAGTCGATATAAAAGTTGCTTTTTATTATTTTTCGTTCCTCCAACGCAAACCATTACTTCCGGTAAAACCTTGCTCAAATATCAGGTAGCCATGCTATAACAAAATCCTCAACATTCAAACCAATTCAGAACGTTTCAATGACACGCTTCATAAAATGTACTACTACTTCCAAAATAATTTGCCATGATCGCTGTAATGACACGCCGCCAACTCGGGGCTAAAAAGAAATCTTTTCTAGTGGCGTTCGTGTGCTCTCATCTTATTTACCATTTTTCCATCATGACTTTAAGGCAGGGTATGATTCAAAGTAATGAGTAACAGGAACTTTTACAGAAATGGAGGGAAGCTAACAGTACAATAGTTGTCTTTCAAATGTAATGGAGTAAAAGTCATGTTTCCAAATACTGTATATATATATAATTAAGTACAGATACTCTAAAATATACTTCGTCACTGTTCACCCCGGCTGTTGAATAATATAAATCTAGTTATTTGAAGGAAATTCATTCGTGATTTTTTTATTGTAACATGGCCACTTTTTAAAATCTAAATCTAGTGATCTTTTATAGACGGAATCTCTATAAGTTGATTCCGAGCGACGGAGAAGTGCGCGCCCTTCCCATTGGCTGCCTCGCGACAGGGCATCATGGCGGCGTTTTGTCAAGTCATGGTGACTTACTGTACCATACATGCCGTATTTAAATTATAAAAGCATTCCTCACATTTTATGAAGTTAGGCATGTGGATCTCTACGGAGATGATACATGATATGAATCTTACTGTCTAACAGAAAGACTTCTAAAGTTTCACGTTTATTTGGCCGCGGCTGAAATGTTTATGTGTGACCAGCTGCAAAATAGTGTTATTGTCCGTCTGGGTGCCCAGTTGCACCTACATTAAAGCCTTTCAGTAATATTCGAGTAAAGGCCGGCTGGCTGCTGTGCTGCCCTGGTAACCCCAACTCTGTGTGTGAGGGGGCCGGGCTTCCCGTTCGTGTATAAAATGAGTCGCCGGGGTGGAGGGGCTGTAGTGCAGCTGTTGGAGACACGCGTAAGTGACGAGACACATTTAAGAAAAGGAAAATGGTCCATAAGATTGCAGATAAGGTAGGTGTCGGCTTTGCGCCTCCTGCACTATCGCGCACATCCTTCACTGGACTTTAAACTGCAGCTTTAGGGCGCGCGCCGCGGGTGCTGCGTGCCGATGGAGACGCCGCGCGCTCCTTTTCCGGACTGCCCGACTTCCACTAGTTATTCGGAGATGCACGTGCTTACAGCTTCGTTTCATCTCATCAAAAGAAACGTTTGTTTTATTTACACGCCCTGGTGGGGCCGGAGCGAAAATAAACATGCGTGAGGATGGTAATGTGTACGGGCCTCGTTCATACCGCAGAAGGGGAAACCGCCAGCATTTAATACAGGGTACGGATCATAATATTTACTGATTTACGTGCCTTTGCTTATACATTTTAATGTTACGTCTAAGATTTTCTAATGTTCTATTAGTGTGACACTTTGATTTCATGATGGAGCGGGGAATTACTTGCGCATCTAACATGTTTTCCGGTTTAAGAGCGCAGGATGACGAGCTTCGGATTAGTATTAATTTTTTCACTTTTTACATAACTCATTACGCCTATGTCATACACTACATAACGAACAAGCTATCGTGATGGAAAGCTTCTGTTTAATACAGGATGGGAGAACATTAGTGTCATACAATGGGACATCGGAAAGTACCTAGAACATTAAGATGGCTGTATTGCACGTACGCGGAAAGCGCCACCTAAAGTCGACGTAAAAAATGATTTGTAAATCCCCTCCCCATTACTTTTCCGGTTTTATGATTGCTGGGGGAAAAAGTATAATCAAGGCTCTCAAGTTTCACCAAACGTTTGGAGTGAGGTTACATTTAGGGCGAAACGTGTGACTAACGGTCGAGAGAGCCCTGCCTAGCGCCTTCAGCTTTTCTTGCTCCCATCTGTGTACGCGTCGTGCGCAACCTGCTTCCGGCAGGATCACCCGTACTGTTAGAATGTACTCGGATGTCCATCTTGGTGGACGTTATCCCTTATTTCGTAGCGTGAGAAATACAAGGTGCGGCGTGTGAATGTGTGTACTGATTTAAATGCGTGCATCTCACGGTCAATGCGTTAGACTTGAGAGCCCTGCGCGTAATCGAAGTGCGCTGAGCCTCTTCTCTCTCCCTTGTGCGGTTCTTTAGGCTGCCTTTGACAAGGCGCACCAGGATGCTGGGCAGAAACTGGTGCTGGTAGACTTCACTGCCGCATGGTGTGGCCCCTGCAAGGCCATCGCACCCTTCTTCCAGGTGTGTATGTGCTGGCCTGTGTGTGATAGGGATGTCTGACAGGAGCACCCCCGGCCGACAGATCTGATCATTTGGCTTGTGTGAGCTTGCTAATTAAATATTGCATTAAGACATGCATATGATGTCCATGTTAAAACAAATTGTTCTCTCTCTCAGGAACTCTCTGAAAAGCCAGAGTACCAGAATGTGGTCTTTCTGAAGGTCGATGTGGATGAAGCAGAGGTATGAAGCAGGACTGCACTGCAAACAGGTTCTTCTGCATATTTCTCGTGCTGGGTGTGGCCCTGGAGCAGTGCTGATATTCATTCTTATTCCAGTTATGTTTTGTGGTCTGACTCGAGATGTGCACAATAAATGGCAGACATTGATGAGATCTGCTGTGGGGGTTAGGATTGTGTATAATCATTCAGAATACCAAAGTCATATTTGCTGTTGCCAGCAGACCTTATATGATGGTTCTAAACACACAAGGTTTTCATTTCTACTACAGCTGGATTACCTGGAGATGGGGCCTATACCGTGAAGCAGGATTTCTTGCTTAGCCATAAAATTCAGTTCAATTTTATTTGTATATTCACAACATTACATTGTCTCAAAGAGCTTTACATTATCCTTGCCCAAAGCCCCCAGTGAGCAAGCCAGAGGTGACAGTGGCAAGGAAGAACCCTTGGGAGGAACCAGACTGAAAGGGGGAGCCCATCCTGCAGGGGCTGGCAGAGGAAGCCAAATGAACAAGATGGCAAAGTCCCAATTCGCACTGTCCAAATTTTATTTTATAACCTGTTGGATTTAAGGTAGTCTGGGCTAAATGTTTGTGAACGAAGATCAAGACCACTTTAATGGGGGAACCTTAGATCCAACAAGCTATCCAACTCGGCAAGAAATCCTGTTTCTTGGTACAGGCCCCTGGTCTTGGTACCCTGCTCAGGTAGAATGTGTGTTTCAGTCTCCCGCACCCACAGGTGTAGCTTCAGCAGGCTCTGGCTTTCATGTATGACCTCTGCTTTGTAGGTTTGTCTGCAAAACTTTTGCAAAATCTTGAATAATAAATAACGAATATAGATCAATGCTTTCCATTTTCTTTCAAAACACCAAATATTGAAGACGGTTGTTTTCAATTTAGCTCATGTTTCTAAGAGCTGCAGACTTCTGTAGGTATTTACAGGTGGTTTGCCTCTCATGTGCTCCTCCCTCCAGGATGTGGCCGCCTCCTGCGGAGTAAGCTGCATGCCGACATTCCAGTTCTACAGAAACGGACAGAAGGTGAGAGCAGATGTAGCGCTTGTCCCTGTAGCAGTTGGCAGCAAAAACCCTTTATCACATTCAGTCAGATTTCTTAATCCAGGCAGTAATTGTTTCCCACCCCTTTGTGTTGACAAATGGTTTCACTGAAAATGTGCCCTTTGTACTTTACTTGAAATAACTGGTCAATCTCATTGAGTGCTTGGACTTGTCTTGCACACAGTTGGTAAACACATTTAAAAGTACCAACATAAGTTATTGTAAAAAGATGACCTGTGTTTACACCTTTTTCTTATCCTCTGTTGTAGATAGGTGAATTTTCGGGGGCAGACAAAACTAAGCTGGAGGCGATGCTGAAACAACACGCAAATTGAAGAGCCTTCATGATGGCCATGACTCATTTCTGCCCCAAACTCATTTGCCTTTAGAACTATTTGGTCTAAGATGAGTGTAATAAACTGTTTTGTTAACCGAGTTTAGGCTCAATACCTTCTTTCACACAAAAGTAATGTCAGTCAGTTGCTGTTGTAGATTTTTGGTACCCCTCTGTAGCAGGAGGGCTAATTAAAACAAATCCTAAGAAATAATTTAGCATTTCAGTGCTCAGAAGTGTCGCAAGTCTTGTATGTCCAAGGCTTTTAGACTGTAAATGTAAAAATGATGGACAAGTGGTGGCAAATCTGGAACTTTTTTTTTTTTAATAACCCAACATCACAACCACTAGTAACCTCGTGAATAACAAGAGACATTAACTCTGCTCTTATTAACCTATAAAAAGAAGCACACGAGTCTCTTCAACTCCTTAACACAGGTGAAGATGATACGAAACCAAAAGCGGCACTCGCTGGATTTGTATAAAAACTAAAGAACACAAAAATAGCCACTGACTCAAAAAGTTTCACAAAGGTATACGACCAAAGAGAGTATTCAAGTCGCCAATCCGTAATTCGAAACCAAAAGTCCACAACCAAGTTGTTCAAAATAATTACCAAATACTCCACTTTTTTTTTTACTTCCGGGTTTTCTTTGACACGGAGAAGCACCCAATCATTTACGTGGAAGGGGCGCGACTTCCGTCAGCTGGGCAAATCAAGATTCTTCAGGCCATTACGCCTTAAAATGAGCTGCTGCGTTACTCGGAGCCGTGGAGGGAAGAGTCGTGTCAGCGAAATTTTAGGTACGCTTCAGGAAGTGCTTGGCAGGCAACTTGAATGCATTAAATACAGAGAGATGGCAGTTTTTATGTAGTTACATCAATATGTTTACTGAAAGGTAAAATTTGGTATTTTTAACGGCTAGGGTTGACATTTGAGACTTACCTGGATTAAGGAGCGTGCTGCTGATGTTTATTGCTTTGGATTTTTTTTTTATTATGTTCTTAAACCTGTATGGTGGTCAAAAGCAATCATATCCCAATGTTTAGTGATATATTTGATGTAGGGAAAGGGAGGGAATGATTTAAACTTCAGATCAAATTAACGTTCTAACAATTCTGTAATTCATGTTGGTCTTGGTAATCCTTGATGACTAATACACTCACAGAATAAATAAAACCAATTAATCTCTAATAAACTCAAACACGAACAGCATACCAAGCAGTCTGCCTGCCATTTCCTCCAGGATGTCCTTGCATTAATTGATACAAGCCTTTCATTGAATTGCATGTGGATGCAGTGTAGAACGTGTGCTTCCTACAGCTACGTTACGTCGCCAAATTGCGACGTAAACTTACAACTCAAGACACTGAGAAATAAAGTCATTCCATATCATATCACCCAGAGGGTTCCAGATCACTCTCTTAAATACCCCTGAAAAAAATCACAGGTGCTCAATACCACACTTAAGGTACTAACATCCATCGACAAACTTCTAGCAATTAGTTGTGGCGCTTCGCTCAGTTCTGAATGATAAGCGACCACACCTTGGGACTTTACTTATATAACGCAGCAGCTTTTTTATATATATATATATATATATATATATCTGTGACTGCAATCAGAAAACTATAAATGCCTAAAGTCATGTATTTTGTTTGGTTACTTATCGTTAAGGCTAGGGCTGGATAGGGGTGTAGGTTGTCATTTTTGGGATTAGGGTTATACCTATAGAAATGAATGGGTGGTCCCCACAAAGATATGAATACAAATGTGTGTGTGTGTGTGTGTGTGCATGCGTGCATGAGAAAACCTGCTGGTTAACATTCTGAAGAGCTGTAGAATTTTAAATTTATTAAATTATCTTGTTTCTGACTGGCCCAACAGCTATGCCACCCATCAGGAATTCTCCCAAGTCTCCCAGTTTTCCACTCTAGGCCTGAGTCTCCCGATTGGCCACTCCAGGCTCAAGTCTGCCGATTGGCGACTCCAGGCCCGAGTCTCCCAATTGGCCACTACGGACCTGAATCTCACTGTAACTAAAGATTACAATTTAATTTTTATGAGGACTTGCTTGCTAAGATTTATCAAGTAGGTTTCTAATTAGAGGTATATCATCCTCTGCAAATATATGATGTATTATGAGTCTGTCATGTGCAGTGGCTCTGTGCCCTTCTGGGGACGTGGTCTAAAGAGAAACAGGTGATAAATCAGAAGGTTTCTACCTATGGGCGATAAGGTTCAGAAGGGTAGAGTGAGGTAGCTTTTGACCAGTGATGACTGGTGGCTAAAAAAGTTACAATATTATTATAGTGAATAGAGAAACTGTGTTTCTAGGTGAATTTAAAAGATTAAGGCATGTAATCAGATTAGAAAAGTACTTTAACAGTCAGCAACTGATCCTGTTATTGAACTGTGAACGAATACAGTGAGATTTTCATGTGTTCATGTGTGTCTTGATCTCTTCTGCCACACTGTGAGACATATATGCAACTACAATTTGTTCACTCCGTGGTGGAGATAAAAACCTGAGGGCACTGGCTGGCTGGCATCACCACATGATAGTGTTCTCCGGAAGTGGAGAAGCTGGCATCATGGTGTCAGGAAAACCGCCTACAACTGAACATCAGCAAGACCAAGGAGCTGGTGGTGGATTTTAGCAGGAGACAGCAGCGACACCACAAGCCCCTCATCATCAACAAGACTCCAGTGGAGAGGGTGAGAACCTTCAAGTATCTGGGCGTCCACATCGGAGAGGACCTAACATGGACTAAACACATTCAAGCTCAGTCCTAAAAGGCAAAGCAGCGCCTGTACCATCTCAGACAGCTGAGGAAGCTTGGGGTCTCTCCAATGATCCTAAGGACCAGGTGAGGAAGTTTAGGGTCTCTCCAATGATCCTAAGGACCAGCTGAGGAAGTTTGGGGTCTCTCCAATGATCCTATGGACCAGGTAAGGAAGTTTAGGGTCTCTCCAATGATCCCATGGACCAGGTGAGGAAGTTTAGGGTCTCTCCAATGATCTTAAGGGCCAGCTGAGGAAGTTTGGGGTCTCGCCAATGATCCTAAGGACCAGGTGAGGAAGTTTAGGGTCTCTACAATGATCCTAAGGGCCAGCTGAGGAAGTTTGGGGTCCCTCCAATGATCCTAAGGACTCACGCAGAACATTACATCATGGTTGGGGAGCAGCTGTGTTCAGGACTGCAAAGCCCTGCAGAGGGTGATTCACGCAGCAGAGCACTGCTGTAGGTCAGCCCTCCCATCTCTGAAGGACATTTACAACAAGAGATGCAGGAGGAGATCTATAAAGATCATCCTCAAGCCACAAGACTCCTTAAACAGGAAATGCGCCCCAACTTTAAAACCTCTATCATATTCTCACTCAAGGACTGATCACTCAACACTGTCACTGTTCCTGCTGTTGTTGGGACTTGATACATTGTCTTTTTGCACAATTGTCACTCACTTGCACTTTCTGGTCAAAATTTACACATTCTTATGTTGTAAATTGTAAAACTGTATATCTAGGAATACCACTCCTTTTTTAATTCCAACTATAACTTTATTCTTAATTTATTTTTCTAAAGAAAAAGTTACTTTAGTTATCTTAAGTTTAAAATATTTATATAACTTACCTACTTACCTTACTTAACATCTAAATTTTTGCACAGTCTGAAAAGGTCAGTATGATAACAGCGAATCAGTGCATTGAAGTTGATGTACAGGGCATGCAAAATTATTGTGGTGGCAGGTTTTACAGACATCCAAAGATGCTAGCCTTGAGATCAAACCGGTGCCATGTTTGACTTCATCTAATTTTATTTGTTTTACAATTATTTGTAGGAACAATTTCAGTCGATACTTACAAAACAGTACAAAGCCCTCATTAATTTAATTTATATTAATAAAAATAGGAAAAAAAAACATTCAAAGAAATGAAATTCAGCACAATCTTATGAATATAAAATGAAACTCAACAACTGAACATGTCAATTTGACACAGAACACCCTGGCAGATTTAAAAATACGTGAATTGTACACTTTTTTAAATCTGTCAGTTTGGCACATAACCACATAACACCCTGAAATATAAATATGTCAATTTGACAAAACAACTTGACAGATATTTATCTGTCTTTTATAATACACATTATGTGTATTATATATATACCCACACAACCTGGCCCTATAATGTACCTGCTAAGTGTTACATTCCTTTTACATTTTGTGGTTTTGTGCTTTTATGCTGATCATAGCCAAAAGTCATTATGACCTTAACAGATCATGTACAGACCTAATGTATAGCAACTAACATAAATAAATAATTCAATAATACATTTCTAGCGCTTTCCACCGATAAAATGCCAGGAAGAAGATGGGATGATCTACATGAAATGTCAATACATCAAAGCAAGTAATGTTTTGAGATGGTAAATTCGTAATGTTTTCCCATGTCAGGAAATTAATTCTTCTTCTCGTTCAGAATTCTTCTACACATCAGGCTTTTTGCTGCAGAAATAAAGCAATCATTGTGTTAAGAAGATCAAGAAGATCTTTTACTTTTAATAACATACTTTACAGAGACAGTTGTACAAATGAAATATTATATCCAACCTCTATAAATGTTTACTGAGAACAGATTATACTTTTCTTTACTCAACTAATTCATCGTCTTACAAAACAGAAAATAAATCCCCCTCTAGTATTTGCATTTAGCTGATTGTACTCGTGCAGTGAGTGAATGTTGCTAATGCAAAGTACATGGGAATTTTTATATAAATTTGTATAGACTATTATGCAAGTCAAACCCGTGTGTAAATTATACAGTAACAGAAGCTTACTTGGCCAGGATCTTCTCAATGGTCTTTTTCACCCAGGGAGCGTTGGGGTCCAGGCAGATCTCCTGTCCAGTCTCTTTCAGGGTTGCACTGTAGCAGAATCAAAGAAAGTTTGACTGGGTTACATAAAGGAAGTGAGCGACAGAGAGTGAGGTCACTCCTGACCCACCATACCACCCAAAAGGCATGTTCTTGGAGGAACTTACATGATCTCAGTGTCCTTGCAGTGCTGGCTGGGAGGGAAGATCTCCACGCTTTCGATGAGCCTGCCGATGCGCTGGCTCTCAGTCTGGATGCAGCGGCACCGCAGCTCCATTCCCAGGCCTCTCATACTCATTCCTGCACAGGTTTAGAGATCGGAGGTCAGAGTCACACAAAAACCGCTGCAGTCTTCATTTACTACACATAGCATTTTGGGAATGGATCTGATTTACTAAATGCTATATACAGTGTTATTTATTAATTTTACAGTCTCTTCATGCTGTATTTACGAAAGATGGTTTCGGCATAATTTACTGTCTGAATTAATCTAATCTATTTAATATCTGAAGACATTCCGCACTGTTAGAAAGGGAGCTTAAGTCAGTGAGCGTCTTACCCTCCGTAATGGTCAGAGCAGCCAGGAGGACAGTGAAGAGAGCAAGCGCCAGTCTGCAGTTCATGGTGACTTTCTGTGTTGATCGGAGCGAGCGTCTGCTGAGGCTGTAGGAGTCAGACCTGGATCTGCCACTGGAATGTGTTGCTCGCGCTGCAGTCTGTGTCGCCTTTTAAAGCCTGAATTTTGGACGTCAGTCATCCTGTGATTATGCAACTGAGGTATTTCTCAACGTTCAGCTTCAAATCCTGTATAAGCAAGAAATATTGTTTGTAAATCCTTTAAGCCCACTGTTCAACATCTGTTTCTGTTTATATAGTACTGTATATACAATACTGTGCAGAAGTCATAGGCAGTCAAAAGAAATGTTTAAAGCTATTTATCTTGGTAGTAAGTGCTTAGAGCAAAAAACGCAGTTTAACATTATAACATATACAAATTAAGAATAACACAATAAAAACTCATAAGTATTTCTTCAGTTCTCCAGAAATTCACTGATATCTTGTTGGATGACTAGATGAGCACTGCTTCCGTTCCCAAACCTCT
>JAODKC010000053.1:9612803-9624550 GCA_026777985.1 Mormyrops attenuatus | reverse complement strand
GAAAAGGCTAAGCTACCACACTTTGACAGGCAAACTTTCATGGTTCTACACCAACATGAAGATCATTTAAGCATCGTGTTCTTTGGCTGCCTAAGACTTCTGCACAGTACTGTATGTATATGAAATCACTGTGAAAACAGTTTAATTCTGGTATTTCTGTAAAACACAATAACTTCAGTACCTTGTGCTCTATGTTGCATGAGGAGTGCTACAGCTAGCCATGATCTTATTGGGGATTGATGGATGGATGGATCAATGGATGGATGACTTTGATAATGTTTTAATAGAGGGTTTTTTGGATGAGTGACGTAGCCTACATAAGATCCATGCGGCTAGAATGACTGGTCTGCAAGGGCAGTATGATGGCCCGCTACATCAAGTCTTGCTGATCTAATTTTCTTTTACTATTTTATCTATTATCGTTTAAGGCTACATACCATTAAGACGGACCTATTAAGGCTATATTCCATAAAACTAGACCTATTAATGGTATACAGTGCCACCAGAAAGAATTCACACCCCTTCACTTTTTCCACATTTTGTTACGGTACAGACTTATTCTAAAATAGATTTGAATATAGTTTTCTTTTACAAAATCTACACAAAATGGTCCATAATGGCAAAGTGAAAATGTGTTTTCTGTCATGTTATAAAATGTATAAAAAAAATGTAAAAATTTAAACATTATAGGTACGCAAGTATTCACACCCTTTGCTATGACCCTCAAAATTTAGCTCAGGTGCATCCAATTTCCACTGATCATCCTTGAGGTGCTTCTACAACTTGATTGGAGTCCACCTGTGGTAAATTCAGTTGGTTGAACATAATTTGGAATGGCTCACTAAGGCGGAGCTCCAGTGTTCCCTTGTGGGGATAGGAGAACCATCCAGAAGGTCAACCATAGCTAACACACTCCACTAATCAGGCCTTTATGGTAGAGTGACCAGAAGGAATCCAATCAAAAATCTCTGAAAAGACCTAAAAATGGCTGTCTACCAGCGCTGCCCATCCAACATGACTGGGCTTGAGAGTATCTGCAGGGAGGAATGGGAGAAAATCCCCAAAAACAGGTTTGCCAAACTTGCAAAGCCATACCCAAGAAGGCTTGAGGCTGTGATTCCAGCCAAAGTTGCTTCAACGAAATATTAAGCCATGGGAGTGAATGCTTATGAAACACGGGATTAACAAGCTTTTGTCAATAAATTTTTTTTAACATCTTTCTAAAAAGTTGTTTTTGCCTTGGGGTACTATGTGTAGATCTTTGAGGAACAACTATACTCAAATCAATTTCAGAATAAGTCTGTACCGTAACAAAATGTGGAAAAAGTGAAGGGGTGTGAATACTTTCTGGTGGCACTGTATACCATTAAGACAGACCTATTAAGACTATATACCATTAAAACATACTTATTCAGCTTACATACCAGTAAACTGCAGGCCAGTAAAACAGCATCATTAAACGGTTTTGGATTGATAGTTTGATAGCATGAAGTACAGAAAGCTTTTCAAATGTACAGTTAGCAATTAATGAAAAATATTCATATTAATCTATCGGTATAATATTTATTAATGCTGAAATAGAATAGAATGACTTTCCCTGTCGGCCCCAGGAGAATGGGCTCCCCCTTTGAGTCTGGTCCCTCCCAAGGTTTCTTCCTCTTAGCAAGTTTTTCCTTGCCACTGTTGCCTCTGGCTTGATCTCTGGGGGCTTTGGGCGGGGATGCTGTAAAGCGCTTTTAGACAGTGTCATGTTGTGAAAATGCGCTACACAAAAATAAATTTGTTTGTTTGTTTTATTGTCATTGCACATTTCTTGCACAATGAAATTTGCAGAGCAGTCCCTAGCATGTGCATTTATCTAGTCATCGCAAGATAAGAAAACAAAACACAGAATTAAAAGGAAAACATCCTGTATAAATAAAAAATAGCTGTCCATTATTTTGACAAGTTGTTGCACAGCAATCACCATTATTCTGTTTTGCACAAGTTCTTAATAATATTGCAGTTATTCCGTATTATTTCATCATTTTGTACTTTCTTTTAAATGCACATTATAACTTAAGAAGCAGACCTGTTTACGCTGGTTTGACGTGTCAGCCATTTTTTTCGTGTCCTTATTTGCATGTGTGACTCAGTGCCCCGCCAACAAAGGGCACTGTCTCCAAATGGACTTGTTTCCTAAGCCATGTACTTCCCAGCATACTGGCACCAGGAACCTGATCACTAATCTGAAAATGGAGTCAGATCAAACAAGGGCATGGGAACATTTAACACTGGCACCAATATTTGTACTGATCCCTGACAGTTTGTCAAATTCACAATTTCTTCTGTGACTCATAGGAATTGGTGGCACATGTGTTTTAGTTTAATCACCTTGTTTTTGTGCCTCACAGCTCTGCTGTAATATCCGCCTGAATGTGCTCATGTCAGACGCACTCATTTTTCTCATGTGGCTCATGGTTACTACAGCATTGCATTGGCAGTGCTCCAAATCCACTCCTGGCCAGGTTGGGAAACTGTCAAGCCTCAGTATTTTGTCTGTTATCTGCCCAAACCTAACATTTTTTGCAACTCCAATGACCATGCTCCATTACAGTGTACATCTAGGTAACACTTTAGGCCAACACTTTAGATCTCGGTATTTTAAAAATCCTGCGTTGGACTATCAGTAGATAAAGCATAGTTATGCATCACTGGCAAAACATGGTTTCTTACCACCTGAAGAAATCATACCGAAAGTAGAAATTTCAAGACTCGCGTCCTGACGATAAAGCGACAGCAGAGCACACATAATGGTCTTCCTGGAGGTGGAAAGATATGGCTGCAGCCTGGAATTTCCTTCACAGTTCACAGCGGTGATTTCCACAGCTTTCTAAAGGTCCGCTGTGGTGGCCGAAGTGTCACAATAGGCAGTATCATTTCCTCCATTATTCACATGACTCAACACGTCCACCATGCAAGACCAGGGAAAGGCTCTGCAAGACTCCAAAGTCACGAATCAGTTGAAATACAAATCATGACAATTATCACAAGAATTACTGGTCTTATGTAAATGTGGAACCTGCTTATGTTGTTTAAAACATGTTAAAATACTTTTCACTCTGTTGACCATCCAACATTCATAAATGGAGTAAGATTCAGATCATTTGTTCTGCCGGCAGAAGAACAACAGGATGAGGTCATGAAGCCAAATGTGGTGAATTATATTAGATCGGTTTTCAGGGTTAATTTAGGTTGCTTTAACTATAAAACAAAAAAAAATAATGAATGAAAACAGCCCTGTTGAACCTCAAGTTTGAGTGTGGTGTTCATTGTCCATATTTATGCTTTTTCTGTTATTTAGTAAAATGCCTGTGTATGTGAATAAGCTTCTTTGTTGGTATTGTCAAAGAGATTTCTAGTATTCCAAGAATTATTTGCAGAACAACACTTTGCTTTGTGAGATGAAGAAAGTTAACCACCACAAAGGAAACCACAAGACAAAATGAACACTCCAGCGACTTTCGCTTCTGCCGCTTCAGAAAGTTTGTGGAAGAGTCGGTCTCACAGCCCCCTGAGGTGCCCTCAGGAGATGGACTAGGGATTTATTTTTACAACCAAGGGAAATCCCCTCAGCCCCAGTCGGTGAACTACCTGGTGTGGCTGAAGGAATTTGGACCTTGCTGAGTCTAGAGCAAACTTAAAAGCAAACAAATTAAGAACACACACGACAGACCATCAAACCTTATTACTATTTTTGTTCCACAAACTATAAACACCACAGCCACTACCCCCGCATCAACACCAACTTATGTTCCTGTATCCTTGCATCTTTGAATCTTCCATGACCCCCACTGAAGACAAGTGATGCCATTTTGACCACCCAATGTGGTTAGGAGTGAATGTAAAATGTCCCGCAAAATCTGCAAATAATAACAACAACTATAAGAATAATAAACAAACAAATAAAAATCGGGATGGAACGGTGGTGCACTGGTTAGTGCTGTTCCATCACACTTCTGGGACCAAGTATCAAGTCTCTGCCCAGACTTTGTGTTTGGGCAGTTTGGATGTTGTCACTGTGCGGATTCCTTTTGGTTCTCCGGTTTCTCCCCACAGTCCAAAAACATGCAAACCTGAATAGGAGTTGCCTAATCATTCTTAGGTGTGAATGGTGTTTGTGCCCTGTGGTTGGTTGGCTCCCTATCCTGGGTTATTCCCATAACTGAGCACATGATAAGAGGATAAAGGATAGTCCAAATCAACAGCCTAACAGGTAAGACAGATAAGCATTTCACTTAGAAGACTTTCTGCTGCGCCGCTTATTGGCAAATAGGAGAAATTCCAGTGCTGAAACTTCCCCGATGACTCACCACTTCCTGCCTGCAGACTTTAAAAAGCAGCACGCTCCAGTGGCAGATCCAAACCTGCATCCTACAGCCTCAGCAGACGCTCACTCCGATCAACACAGAAAGTCACCATGAACTGCAGACTGGCGCTTGTTGTATTCTCTGTCCTCCTGGCTGCTCTGACCATTACGGAGGGTAAGACGCTCACTGACTTAAGCTCCCTTTCTAACAGTGCGGAATGTCTTCAGATATTAAATAGATTAGATTAATTCAGACAGTAAATTATACCAAAACCTTCTTTCATAAATACAGCATGAAGATACTGTAAAATTAATAAATAACACTGTATATAGCATTTAGTAGTTCAGATTCTTTCCCAAAATGCTATGTGTCGTAAATGAAGACTGCAGCGGTTTGTATGTGACTCTGATCTCTAACCCTGTGCAGGAATGAGTATGAGAGGCCTGGGGATGGAGCTGCGGTGCCGCTGCATCCAGACTGAGAGCCAGCGCATCGGCAGGCTCATCGAAAGCCTGGAGATCTTCCCTCCCAGCCAGCACTGCAAGGACACTGAGATCATGTAAGTTCCTTCAAGAACATGCCTTTTGGGTGGTATGGTGGGTCAGGAGTGACCTCACTCTCTGTCGCTCACTTCCTTTATGTAACCCAGTCAAACTTTCTTTGATTCTGCTACAGTGCAACCCTGAAAGGGACTGGACAGGAGATCTGCCTGGACCCCAACGCTCCCTGGGTGAAAAAGGCCATCGAGAGAATCCTGGCAAAGTAAGTCTCTGTAACACTCTCCTTCTTCCTGCCCAACTTATGATACTACTCACCGTCTTCTGTGTTTTCAGTATAATTCTAATGCAGAATCACAGTTTTTTACCAGATAAAAAACAGCTCTTCATTATTTTTACAGCAGAAAGCCCTGAAGCTGAGAAGAGGGACGTGGAAAAAATGAAGTTCATCCGAAACTCCAGTGTTTCCTGTGTAACCAAAACAGAAAGTGTTATTTATTTAAATGTTCACGTGTTAATATAAATATAGTGTTAATATATTGTTAATGTAAATGTTTTTGACTTTATATATATAAATTATTATTACAGTTGGTTATCATATTTAACAAACTGGAGGCTAGCACAGGGGGTAAGATTGTTGCCTGTGGCAAAGTGGTGGTATACTCTAGATGGGGTGTGAAAAAAACCCATTCACAAGCTGATTCAAAGCAAGATACTTTGTACACAGTGTTTTACTGTGGGCTATTGAGTAGCACCTATTAGGTGACCGTGTCATATTGACATTTGGTATAAACATTACTGAAACCAAAAGAACATAATTTAAAGCATTGGGTTAAAACATTAAAACATTTGTTTTGTAAATGTTTTTTGGCAGATATTTGTCTAATTCTTATTATTTTTCTTATATATTTATTTACATTTTATGTACTGTGATATTTCTGAAAGTTAGTGATTAAATGTTTTTTTTCTGGTATGCACAGTCTGATTTATTTTACCATCATTGGAAATGCATTTAAAAGCACACGATATTGGACAGAATAGAATGGATTTCTCTCCCACGAGACATTCCAGGTCTGCAATCCGGAGTGTGACGACACAGACTAAAACCTGAAATACAGCCTTCAGGCCCAGTTAGCTCCAGCTTGGCCCACCCCAGGTCAGATAGACTTCTGTGTGTAACTTCTGTATCTTTGAAACGCTGTCGAGGTTAATGAGTCTAAATGAAGGGAACCAGCAAACGACCTGTTCATCGAAACTTATGCATTTAACATATTTTCATTTCCGTGAGCACACTGGACACGCTAGATCTCACTCGCCAAACACTGGACATTAACGCCTGGGTCAAACATCCTTGTTGTTTTGCAAAACAATGCTGTTCGCAGTCTTTCTGGGCCTCCTTCTAAAATGACGAACATTAATATGACAATTTTCTAGCACCGACAGGCACACTGTTATTTTCTCGTACCCATGATTCGGTGCAATATATCTCGACTTTTCCCCCACAACTTATGATATTGGTGCAATATGCGTTTACTTTACTTTACAATATACTCCTATACACTTTTACTTTTCCTGTAACTTTCGGACAAAGGTACTTTAGATTCCTGTACAGCGATTTTCTATCTTATTTTATTTATTAGAATGTTTAACAGTGCTGTAATTTGTTTTACACTTCATTCATATTTTTATACTTATACTGTATTGTTCTCGTCTTCGTGTCTATGTGTGATTGTGCAGTCGCAATGTGAGCAATTTCCTCCAGGATTAATAAAATCTTCTGATTCTGACTGGGACAGTCCACGATCCAAGTAAAATCTGATGCATTCGTCCGTGAGGATAATACTAAACCTGTCGTGAGATCACAATAAATTCCGATCGTATAAATTTCATAAGATATGACAATAAACACGTTTCCTTTATTTGTCTTAATCGTTATGCCAGTGGGTAGCGAAAGTAAGCATGTATTTCCGCGGTAAGCGGCATGGTGAAGAACCACTCCGAAGCACAAGGAGGCGCTGTCGCTAAACTGGAGCGGTATTTTATTCATTATTTCTCTTTTTGGGGGGGCGGATTACAGTGGTCACTGTTCGGTTGCACTCGCTGATCGGAATGGAGACCGAAGAAGGAGGCAAGATGGCGGGGCGCGGGAAAAGAAAACCCAAGTCGGCAGCGCAGGTACACAGAAGACAAGCGGCGATAGCCTGCCTAGGCTCGGTTTGCGTCGCGTGCATGTCCGTGCATGTTCAGCTAGCTGTGCAGGAGCTTCCCGCGGATGCTGGGCTGTGATGGGGGGCTGGAGTGCACCGGGCAAGACAAAAAGAGTTAAACATTCAATTCGTGATATTGGAGTTAAGGCATACCAACCGGAGGTGCAGCGTGCATAATACAACTGAAATAACGATTCATGCACACGCGTTTTTGAATTGTGGCTTACAGTGTTCTGAAAATTTAACAAGTGCAGTTGTGCAAAAGAACATTTACACCCGTGCTACAGACGAACTGCCCAAAAGACGGAGGCTGCATAGCCGAACCGGCTAATTAAGAAGGCTGGAGCTGGACACAGTTGAGGAAGTTGTGGAGAGATGTCCAGGCTGCTCTCCATAATGGTTAATAAAGACCATCTGCTCAAAAAGGATATCGTCATCACAGTGTCACCGAATCATGTATTTTCACTGGGAAGGGCACCTCGGAGGGCACGTCTCAATTGTAAGGGCACCTTATATGCACTACATCACGTTTGATCCTCTGGAGGGGCACCTGATTGGACACTTATTCGTGTTTTCTCACCACTTAGGAGTACCCTTTATAGTAGGGGTTTGCAGCCCCAGGTATGTTGACTGGTACCGATTCCTGGTCAGTAGTCCACTGGGCCTTCATGTTCGTCCGCTCTGTAAAACTGCCAGTCGATCTGCTGGCAAGTAGGGGTGACATTAGCGAGACACTTCATAGCAGCACCCTTTTCCACTGTAAGGGCACCTTATAGGGCACTGCATCACATTCTGTCCACTAGAAGGGCGCTCATTAAGACATTTCATCACATTCTCTTGCTGTATAGGGCACATCATCAAGGGGGCACCCCAGGTGGCATCAAATAAGTTTTTTTTTCCATGTGAAAGGCAGCTAATAGCAGCATTTTTACCCCTCTAGGGGGCACTTTAGTAACCTTTTTTCCAACGATGGGGCATCTGTGTTAGTGGTATATTGTTTTGTGCAGTTCTCTTATTTATTCTTTAAATTCATCTCTTTATGTTAATTGTATTACTGATTTTTCCTTGATGTATTTGTCTTTTTACTTGTTTATTATCTTTTGTTTTTTTTTCTTTCTGGACAAAGAAATATACCCCCACAGGACTCAGTAGAGTTCTGTCTCATTGTTAAAAACCGTTTCTATGAGTTGCAGAAAGGAAATTACTAACTAGTACACTTTTAACCTTGTTGTGTGCTACACATTAGATCACATTTGGCCTTTAATACATGTAAAGATTCCTTGCCGGTGATAATAATGGTTTAATGCTTGAACTGAATCTCTTTCTGCAGGAATCTGAAGCGACAAACAGGGATATGAAGAGGCCCAGGTCTGACCTGGAAACCCGTGACCTGGCCCAGGAGGTTGAACGTCTCTACAAACTTAGGATGCCACCAGATTTCTACCATTTCTGGGCCTTGTGTCAGCGCCTGAGCCCAGAGTGTCCACAGGGTTAGTGAGCAAAGACAGGAATGAGCCGGTATTGTGATGTACAGCTTGTGTTTAAAGGGCATTTAACATCACTTGTTCCCTGTAGATGCCTTGAAGCAGGCTCTTGGCCTGCACCTCGTTGGCCCTTATGACATCCTCGCTGGGAGGCATAAATCAGCCCTGAACTCAACGCCAAATTACTTTCTGCACTGGCGGCACTTCTATGACCCGCCTGAGCTCCAGACCATCCTGGTGGGAAACAGGGACAGCCAGCATCACATGGGCTACTACAGGTAACTATGGAAACCATTCACTACTGTTCACAAGACTCAGTGTTATAAGAATATTAACTATCAAAATAAAAACTACTAAAACTAGGGCTGCAAAAAAGAATTGATTAGTCAATCAAAACATAGTTGGCAAAGAATATTGTCATTGATATTTTGCATTTTTGCTGTTTGCTGATCTAAATTCAGTATGCATGCACTCTTTTGTACATACTGCATTT
The DNA here is from genome assembly GCA_026777985.1 of Mormyrops attenuatus. Taxonomy (NCBI): domain Eukaryota; kingdom Metazoa; phylum Chordata; class Actinopteri; order Osteoglossiformes; family Mormyridae; genus Mormyrops; species Mormyrops attenuatus. Next base: position 9,615,520 of record JAODKC010000053.1, on the reverse strand, counting down.
GTCCATGGATGCAGGAGAGGTCAGATATATTGCAGCAAACACAAATGCGAGCAGTGTAATGAAACAGTTTTAAAGTTGTTACTAGGCTTGGGCAGTTTTACGGTAATATGGAATGCTGTGACATTTCGAAATCTTGGAAACATAATAACCCACCTTCCCCCGTTCAGTGAATTTATTATCTAGGTTTCAAAATGCTGGAATAGCGTTGTTTTTTAAAATACTGTTAAAATACCATATAAAGTACAATCGTTTGCAAGCTTAATATGGCCCAGCCAGTGCATCTGTGTTTCTGTGCAACTTTGTCATTTAAATAGTGATCCTCTGCACTGTGTATAGTTTTATCACAACAGTGAGTTAAAAATACCTATTGACGTTTTTTATAAATAAAACCTTTGCAATCCTGTGTTTTGGGCCAGCTAATCGATTAGTTGATTGGTTGATCACACATTTAATTGATTATTTAGAATTAGAATTTAGTGATTAGTGGTCATTGTTGACACACCACAGTGCACAACAACGAAATGTGTTCTCTGCATTTAACCCATATGTGACGTCGTGACATAGCAAGGGGCAGCTAATTCAGCGCCCGGGGAGCAGTGCTTTGGGGGCAGTACCTTGCTCAGGGTACCTCAGTGGTGCCTTGCCGGTCGGGGATTCGAACCTGCAATATTTCAATTACAAGCGCGCGTCCCTAACCATTAAGCCACCACTGCCCACAAAATATGATCTAATTAATTGTGTATTGCAGCCTTAATTAGAATTCTCTGAATGTGTAGGTGTGGGTAGATCTGTAGACCATTGGGGAAGGTACAGTGATTGTATGTCTGTTTGGATGGCTAGACGGTAATTAGGTTGCGTTCGCGTGCCTGTAGGGACGGTCCTGATGCCCTGCCTGTCTTCATCGGGGAAAATGAGGCGACGAAGGGTTGTGCGATCAGCCAGATGGGGGACAACGTGTTTGCTGCTGTGCTGTAAGTGTCACTCGGAACCAGAGGACCAACTGAAGCCTGAGCGTCTGCGTGTGTCTTTGCCGTGAGGACTGCGTCTCTGGGATGCCCTGAGGCCGAGCGGCACGTCCCGGCGGCTGCGGGCTGGTGTCTCTGTGTCACGGGTTTTTGCCCTGGCTGCTGCACACAGGCTATTCTTGGAAAGGAGGAAGAAGGAACTCCCCAGCAAGAAGCAGTCATCCATGCTGTTGTCCCTGGAGGTGGAGATCAGGGACGCAGCTAAGACGCTGGGCTACTCTCTGGAGCAGAAGACCAAGAGCATGAAGCAGCGCGCCAGGAAGGTATCTGTGTACCTTTTAACATGAGTGAGATGGACAGCTTATCGAAGTACAGACTGAGGAATAAATCCCCGCCCTCTTATTTCCTTGACCAATGAGCTTGCTTGTGTGTTAGGTGGTGGCTCAGACATTTCACGGTGCAGGCATTGTGGTTCCCGTGGACAAGAATGATGTGGGATACCGGGAGCTCCCGGAAACAGATGGTGAGAGTCAGCCAGCAGACACTTTGCCTCATGGTGTAGTGCAGTCGTATGAAGGCACTCCATGAAGATAAGCGAGGCCATCAGCAGGAGCTGGTGTGGTGCCGGCACACCGCTGTCCTCCTCAGTCACACAGCTCACACCCAGCATGGTCTGGAGGCTCCCTTAACGCAGGTGTATCTTGTCCTCTCAGTTTCTTTGTTGTTATTTCCCGAACACCTCATTTTGACTGAAATATCACTTTTTCAAACACTGGGGGAATAAAGCTGAAAATTAGTTACTTGAACAATCTGCAGGAATTCAATAGATATTCGTTGGTCACACCATGACACAGTGGAAGAAAATCCTCGGCTACTGTTTGACTAACACACACACGAACACGCACGCCATGCTTGCTTTTAGAGAGCTGTATCAATTTCGCTTTGCTGTCAAGAAAATAGCTCATCTTCCGTTGGTCATTTCAATTAAAACTATCATCATAGTCTTCATACTCTTTTCAAAATTAAGACTGACATCCTGAGTAATATTCTGACTGAAAGAATATTCTTCGTAAGTGGTTGAGAACCTTCCTAAGATAAAAAGGTTTTTTTGAACGTTTTTCCTCATTCCTCTTTGGTGGTAGTTTTGTACGCTAAGCCTGTATCATTTTCAGTAGACATCATCAGGAAGAGTTTTGTGACATTTTATCTGCAGCTGGTTTGAGGAAGATATGCAAAGCCATTGCAGATGCCAAAGACGACGAGGAGCGGATGAAGGCCTTCGCCCCCATCCAGGAGATGATCACATATGTGCAGTTTGCCAATGATGAGTGCGATTATGGTATGGGCTACGAACTGGGCATTGACCTCTTCTGCTACGGTTCCCATGTGAGTATGAACAAAGCTGGGAAGGGGGCAAGGGCCAGGCTGACTCTGCGCTGGGTGCGGGGGTCTCTGGCAGGGTGGGGGCCAGGCTGACTCGGGTTACCTAATTTGTTTTCTTCCTGCCAGTATTTCTACAAAGTGATCCGGCAGCTTCTACCCATGGCGTACACCCTGCTGAAGAGGGGCCTCTTTGGGGACATCCTGGAGGCACACCTTTCCAGCCGCAATCTGGACAACCTGGATCAGCTCTCTGCTTGAGGGGGGGGGGGGGGGGTCGTTATAAGCGTTTAAAGTGTGGGGGTAAAAGATGCTGCAGGGTTATTTGTCATGGGTTAAGGTTGTCGGGTTGGTACCCAACGGTTTTAAAGT
>JAODKC010000053.1:9580896-9596377 GCA_026777985.1 Mormyrops attenuatus | reverse complement strand
GCCTCACAGGCCGATAGGCACAATTTTATCACAGGCTACAATAAACACTGGGCCTCACAGGCCGATAGGCACAATTTCATCACAGGCTGCACAATTTCATCACAGGCTACAATAAACACTGTGCCTCACAGGCCGATAGGCACAATTTTATCACAGGCTGCACAATTTCATCACAGGCTGCAATAAACACTGTGCCTCACAGGCCGATAGGCACAATTTCATCACAGGCTGCACAATTTCATCACAGGCTACAATAAACACTGGGCCTCACAGACCAGTAGGTACAATTTTATCACAGGCTACAATAAACACTGTGCCTCACAGGCCGATAGGCACAATTTCATCACAGGCTGCAATTAATCATGTGTCTCACAGACCAATGGACACGATCTTAACCCAGGCTGTGATGAACCCTGTGCATTGCAGACAGATGGACGCAATCTCAAGATAGGCTTTGGTGAACCTTCTGCCTCACAGAGAGATCAACATGACCCTCTCCTGTTTTATACCAATAAGCAACACTGTTGCTTGAGCTTTTGTTATGTAGTTTGGGGAAACCACTTAGGGAGAGCTGCTAATTAAATATAAGTTGAATTTCTTTACGACCAGAACACTGTTGCATCAACCCTAACCCTTACCATCGTCACCTCTCCTGCTCTGTCTTGCAGTCTGACAGCAACACAAGCTTCCTGCGTGCTGCCCGTTCAGGGAACCTGGACAAGGTGTTAGAATACCTGAAGGATGGTGTGGATATAAACACCTGCAACCAGGTAACTGTGTGAAACCAGTAGTAAGGCATGGATATAACACCTGTAACAAAGTAACTGTTTGACAACAGTCGGAAGGAATGGCTATAAACACCTGTAACCAGGCAACCATGTCACACATGAAGGAAGGGATGAGTATAAACACCTGTAACTAGGTGACTGTGTGACACTAGAAGGAAGGCCTGACTATAACACCGGCAGCCAGGTTACAGTACCAAACTTGTAACTAGGTTTGTGTTTATGCTCCATGTCGATGATCCATGTTGATATACAGTGATGTCATGGTGAATGGTAAGGCTAACAAGGTAGACCAGAAGTTTTGAAAAGAATTGCCAGGGGAAGGGACAAAACCTTGAATTATGGAGCAATTGGATTATTTAACAATGCCAGTGGTTTACCTACCAAGGGTGACTCCAGTTGTTTTTTTTCCCATTATGGTTACAGAATGGACTCAATGCTCTGCATCTGGCAGCTAAGGAGGGTCACCTGGAGCTGGTGGAGGAGCTGCTGGACAGAGGGGCATTTGTGGATTCAGCCACTAAGGTGGGGGCAGTGTGGGTGGGGATTGGGACAGTGGAGATTTAGGTGGCACCTAAAACATGCAAGCATATCTAAGACCACAAGGAATCCTTTGTCTGTGTTTGGCTCAGAAAGGGAACACTGCTCTCCATATTGCCTCGCTGGCTGGACAGCAGGAAGTTGCGAAGCTGCTGGTGAAGAGAGGCGCTAGTGTCAATGCCCAGTCCCAGGTTGGAGCCCTTGGTCTGAGAGCTATCCTTGTTTAGCAGCGGTTCTTGGTTGACTTTCCTTAACTCTCCCATCCTCTCAGAATGGCTTCACCCCATTGTACATGGCGTCTCAGGAGAACCACCTCGACGTGGTGCGTTACCTGCTGGAGAACGACGGGAACCAGAGCACTGCCACTCAAGTGAGTCAAGTGAACAGTGGCTGTGTGGAGAGCCTGTGCATCCAGCTGAACCGCTGTCTTTGCCCTCTTCTAGGATGGCTTCACCCCCTTGGCCATCGCGCTGCAGCAGGGCCACGACCAGGTGGTGGCGCTACTGCTGGAGAAAGACACCAAAGGCAAAGTGCGCCTACCTGCCCTGCACATCGCAGCCCGCAAGGACGACACCAAGGCTGCAGCCCTGCTGCTGCAGAACGACCATAATGCAGACGTGCAGTCTAAGGTGGGCATAGCCCGTTTGAACAGAGGCATTGTGGGACAGGAAGAGTAGCTCAGTAATGACACAAGGCAGGGGTCCTCATCCCATTGCAGGGCATCCCCCACACACACACAAACACACTAATACACTATGGGCCACTTAGAAGTAACACTTCACATACCTGCATGTCACTGGAATGTAACAGGAATCATGCACAACATGGGGATACCACATAGACCAAAGGTGGGATTCGAACCACCAACCCGAGAGGTGTGATGGGGCTGCCCACAGCACCCACATGCTTCCCAGAATGTGTGTGCATGTGTGTGCTGACTGAATAGGATTATTAATGGAGATCTACTTAACCAACGTTTTATTCATTTTTGTAAATTTTTTTTATTTTCCTGGTTTGGGTAATGAATTAACAGTGAAATGGGATCTAGAGAGATCTACATGAAAAAAATTGTTCTTGTTTAGTGTACTGTACACGTGTGTTAGTGTGTTTGAGTCGTGTACGTGCGTGTGTAAGTGTGTGTGGTGTACATGTGTTTTTTAGTGTGTGTAATGTTCATTTAGGTGGTATTGTGCGTGTGGTGTACATGCATATGTATAGGTTATGTGTGTTAAGTGTACATATGTATGTAGTGTATGTGTGTGGAGAACATGTGTATAGTGTACATACATGTGTTTGTGTGTGGTGTGCGTGTGTAGTTTACATGTTTTTTACTGGGTATGTATGTGTAGTGAACATGTGTGTGTATAGTTGTATACATGGATGTGTTTGTGTGTGTTTATACGTACATGCATATGTGTAGTGTACATGCGTGTGTTAGTGTGTGTGCTGGCATATGTGTTATGTACATGTTTGTGTTGTTAACACATCTTTTTTCATTCCTGCCTGCTGCTGAGCCAGATGATGGTGAACAGGACGACGGAGGTACAGCCAGTCACTGTGTGTTTGCACGCATGCCCATGTCACCGTGCCGTATCCGCTGCCCTGCCGCCCCAGCGCTCTGCCCTGCTTCCCATCGCGCCTGCTGCTGCTGTTGCACTGATGGTTTGCTGAGCATTTGGAAAGTGCTCTGTCCCCCTGCATGGCACCTGTGATTAGAGATTAGAGCCCTTCCTCTGTTACTTTTTATTCCTTTCTTTTCAGTTGATATCAACACCTTTTTGTCACTTCCTTGGTTGGAATCCTTGCATCCACAGCTGGATCGGGATACATGGTACCATTACATCCCCATAAAAGTTTATATTTGATAGTAAATCTTTTTCGGTATTCTGTAGTTTCATTAGCTTTGCAGTAGAAAGACATCAGTAGCTATACATTTTGTAAGATGATATTTAATAATTAATGATATTTAATTATTATTAGAAAAATGATACTTGAAAATATTTCCCTTTTCTAACAGTATTTTGAACCTAGCCATTGCACCGAAGTGTAATGTTTCATATCATCGCATGTTACACAGCAGTAATGCATTCATATTTTGAATAGTTTTGTAGTTACAGTATTTTCCATAATTTGCAAATATGTTTTTACATTGAATCGGACCATTTTTGTCAGAATGGAAAGGTAAGGCAATGACTCCACTGAATTACTCCACATAAATAAGTCCATAAAACTGTAACATGCTTACTAATGTTGATGTAGTCTCTAGAAACACATTTCTATGGTTGTATTTTTCATATATTCTGCATACATATGACCATAAACCCTTTTATTGTTATCATTACTTTTCATTTTGATGTAACATTTATTATTTTGATTGTCAGGCTATTGTTTGCATGTTACTGTTAAATGATATTTAATTATGATTCTGCTTGAATGATCCTAATAAGTGTATATTTAGCCTTTATGTGGCAGCTGCATGTGGATCATGGTGACTGTGGCTTTTCTGAGGCTTGTAACTCCTACATTCTCATCATTGTTTCTTCTTCTTCCAGAGCGGGTTCACTCCTTTGCACATCGCTGCTCACTATGGCAACGTGAATGTTTCCACGCTTCTCCTGAACCGCGGGGCAGCGGTGAACTTTACTGCGCGGGTATGAGTCTGCCTGTCTAACCCAGCAAATAGTCTGTCTAACTACAATGGCTGTTAGTGCCTGTTCTCAAGTCGTGAGCCTTGATGGCCTCGTAAACACGCCTCTCAGTCAGGCACTGTAGGTCATAGCTTCAACATGGCCTGAAGGTATGTAGTCTGGTCCTCTCTCAATCTTGATGGAGGACAGGGAATGGTTTTGGAAGATGACAATGTGTTTCCCCCTCTCAGAATGGGATCACACCCCTCCATGTGGCCTCCAAGCGTGGAAACACCAACATGATCAGCTTACTGCTGGAGCAGGAGGGTCAGATCGATGCCAAGACTCGTGTGAGTGCATCCTGCAGCCACCTGAAGCTGCCTTTTGTGTGATCTCTCCTGTGTGAGTGCACCCTGCGGCCTCCTGAAGCTGCCTCGTGTGTGACCTTTCCCGTGTGAGTGCGCCCTGCGGCCTCCTGAAGCTGCCTCGTGTGTGACCTTTCCCGTGTGAGTGCACCCTGCGGCTTCCTGAAGCTGCCTCATGTGTGACCTTTCCCGTGTGAGTGCATCCTGTGGCCGCCTGAAGTGGCATAAAGGACATGCATACATTTTGCTGCAGTTTTGTGCAAATAAATAGAATTTATTATATTCCAGGATTGCACATATCTAGAGCAGATTGTGTGCAGCTCATGGCCCGTGGTCCTGCTCATTCACTCTGCTTCATTGCTACCCTCACTGTGTGTCCTGCTTTGACTGCCCTGTCTGCCTGTCCCACATCAGGATGGCCTGACACCCCTGCACTGTGCAGCCAGAAGTGGACATGCACCAGCAGTAGAGTTGCTGCTGGAGAGAGGAGCTCCTCTCCTGGCCAGAACAAAGGTACCGCTGTTCGCACATATACAGACACTCAGCGACATCCAGCATGTGCCTTGTGTATTATTTCACCACCACCATCACCGTGACCTCTGCTCCCCAGAATGGGCTGTCCCCACTACACATGTCTGCCCAGGGTGACCACGTGGAGTGTGTCAAGCACCTGCTTGAGCACCAGGCACCTGTTGATGATGTCACATTGGACTACCTGACAGCGCTGCATGTGGCAGCGCACTGTGGCCATTACCGAGTCACCAAGTTACTCCTGGACAAGAAGGCTAATCCCAATGCCCGTGCTCTGGTACCACCTTCCTGGTTCTGGTTTGGGTTGAGTGGGTTTGGTTTAGTTTGGGTTTAACCTGGAAATAGTGGTAATGTACTTCTGGGGTCTGCTTCGGTGCTGACCGTCTCACTGTATTTTCGAGCAGAATGGCTTCACTCCACTGCACATTGCGTGCAAGAAGAACAGGGTGAAGGTGATGGAGCTGCTGGTCAAGTATGGTGCCGCCATTCAGGCCATCACAGAGGTAGGGCGTCCACAATGGCTGATCAGAGCATCGTTGGGGGGTCTTGAGTGCAGCCGCTGAAGCTTCTGCTCTCGCTTGCAGTCTGGCCTCACGCCCATCCACGTGTCTGCCTTCATGGGGCACCTGAGCATCGTGCTTCTCCTGCTGCAGAACGGGGCATCACCCGACATCTGCAACATTGTAAGTCACCTTCAGCCTAAGCGAAACCCTACAGGTGTATCCTTCGGCTCCCACGTGTGTGCCTTTACTCCTGGACTGGCATGTTTCTGCAGCGTGGGGAGACGGCGCTGCATATGGCCGCTCGCGCGGGGCAGCTGGAGGTGGTGCGCTGTCTGCTGAGGAATGGAGCTCAGGTGGATGCTGTGGCTCGGGTGAGAACCTGCACACTACACACGTGTACTCTCAACATTCTGTATGTGTGTGTGTGTGTGTTTGCAATTCTGACTCAATGCTGCCCCGTTCCTGGCAGGAGGAGCAGACCCCACTTCATATCGCCGCTCGCCTGGGGAAGACTGATATTGTCCAGCTGCTACTCCAGCACATGGCCCACCCAGATGCATCCACAGCCAGCGGCTACACCCCTCTGCACATCTCCGCCCGTGAGAACCAGCTGGAGGCAGCCGCTGTTTTGCTGGAGGCTGGCGCCTCACACTCTCTGTTCTCCAAGGTGGGCATCATAGCCATGGATAAGAATGAAACAAAGCACTGAAAAAGACCAAATATGCGCGAGAGCACCCCCTGCTGGACGAAGGTGTAATATTTTCTATTTGTGATCTTTAGACCATGACTTCAGAGTAAGAGGTTAAGAAGTTAAGAATGTGGAGTTAAAAACATGAGTGTCATTAACTTAAGGAGATATGAATGTGAGCGTAATTTATAAGCGATATTTCTACTGTTCACTCGCCCCACAGAAAGGATTTACTCCCCTGCATGTTGCAGCTAAGTATGGAAGCCTGGAGGTGGCAAAACTTCTGCTGCAGAAGCGAGCGTCCCCTGATGCTACCGGAAGTGTAAGCGCAGCTGCCTTCTTAGACATCATGCATTTCATAACAAAAATGTTTAATTCAAGTCTAGCATCATAATCTGATTTTTATCTACATGCATATGTTTCGATCTTTATAATATAATATAATTGATAATTCTGCGCCAACTCACAGCCTCAAAGTCTTGTTCATTCATACAGAATGGGCTGACTCCTCTTCACGTTGCTGCCCACTATGACAACCAGCAGATGGTGCTGTTGCTATTGGACAAAGGTGCCTCACCTCATGCCACAGCCAAGGTAAGAGGATCCCCATGTCCGGCACGTGAGAGAGGTTGGGTTTGTGTTCGCGGGATGTGCATATTTCATAAATAACATTTATAACAATTCATGTAATGTTTCACTATAGCCATGTTTTGCACCCTGTCAGCATCACGATTTCATTAACCGTACATACGTGCATTGGACTTATACACTTAGTACTCACATTTTGTGGGCTGTATTCAGGTCTTATGTTTACATTCTACACAATTGCATTGTACTAGAGTTACCGCGATTAGGCTGGATACCAATCCTGCCACCAACCCCCGAGTTTTTCCCTGTAAGTTGGAGGACCTCCTTATCGGGCTGGATGTAGGTTAACATCATACCCAGGACGTTATTTCTGGAGTGGTTCAGATTATCAGAAAACAAAAAGGTGGTTTTACACTGTGCAAAGTGCGATGGCTTACCACATCGGTACTAGCGCTATGCACGAGCACCTGAAGAAGCACACAGGAGCTGCTCTGGACCGCCAGAATACGCAAAACCCCTTGTTGTCTATTCATGTTTATTAAATTGCCATTAGTACGGAGAGATTTTTAATATCTTTTGTCATTGTAATTGCTAAATACACTCATTATTAAAGCCATAAAATTGTCTGCCTGCTACATTAGAATCCCCGCTGAATAAGTGTTTGTGAAATGTTTAGACTACAATCTGGTTTATTCTACGTGGATTGACAGTATCAGTGTTCGCGTTCGTGCACGTTGGAATTTGGACCAGTGTCGTTATCGAAAACTGAGACGAAAACGGACACTAAATAAAAGAAAATAATTTGTGAACTGAAATAAAAATGAAAATCGTATTTACAAAAAAACCTGTCGGACTTTTGCAATTGCACATGCAATTGGTTGCTATGAAAATAAAATGAACTTAGGCCGTCAAGTCGGTTTTCTGGAGGAAAATTAATCGTTGACGTTAATCGACCAATCGGTAGAATTAATAGATTATAGATTAATCTATAGAAAAATTGTCGTTAGTGGCAGCCCTACATTGTACCCACATCCTGCTTACACCCTGTACCCATGGTACACACTGTCCTCAAATTAGTGTTTTAGTACTCACCTGATACTCAAAATTTACATCCTTTATACTAATGTCTTACTTTGCTTATTTATTACATTTTCTGGTAATACTGGTAACTCACAATATGGTTCCATAGCAACTTAGTAGTAATTCAGTTACTATTCAAGTACAAATACAGTAGCTACTTGAGATAAAAGATGCATGAGGTTCATTAACAATGAACAAACATGAGATCATTATTTAACTTTTCGTGTTCCTTCAGTAGTTCACAAACGTTTATAAAATTAAGAGTTGGTTTATGATAAATTAAGCGCATAATAGCATATTATTTGTGCCCTGTCATGTACAGTGTTACCCATTCTCTACACTGATATGTGTTGCTATTATGCTTACACTGCAGTCCAGTTTCTGGGAAGTTCTGACCCAGCAACCCGTCTGTCTGTCTGTCTGTCTGTATATCCATCCATCCCTCTGTCCATTTGTCTCTGTCTGTCCATCTGTCTCCCTCTGTCTGTCCACCATTTGCCTGTCTCTATCTGACTTTCGTCTGTCTGTCCACTTCCGTCTATCTGTCCGTCTGTCTCTCTCTTTCTGTCTCTCCAGAACGGTTACACTCCACTGCACATCGCAGCTCGGAAGAACCAGATGGATGTAGCAGCGGCACTGATCCGGCACGGTGCCTCCACCAGCTCCGTCAGCAAGCAGGGGGTCAGCCCGCTGCACCTGGCCTCCCAGGAGGGCCACGCCACCATGGCCACACTGCTGCTGCGCAACAGCGCGCATGTCAACGCGGCTGCCAGGGTAAGTCAGGTCATCTGACAGTTTCCACTTGACTTTCAGTAGTACTGACATGCACATCATCTAAGATTAATAGCTGACTGGCTATGGTTACTGATAAGCCGTGATTCGTCCTTCCTGCTTTCACAGAATGGCTTGACCCCCCTGCATTTAGCTGCCCAGGAGGACAAGGTCAGCGTGGCTGAGATACTCATGAAAAACGGCGCAAACATTGAGCAGCAAACTAAGGTATCGTTTTTGTAGAACAAGAAAACAAGAAAACTCTGAGTTTTGTTTTAATTTGACAGTCTCCCTCTTGTTCTCTGTTCACTAGATGGGCTACACACCCCTGATTGTAGCGTGTCACTACGGAAATATGAAGATGGTGAATTTCCTGCTGCAGCATGATGTCAATGTGAACGCTAAGACCAAGGTAGGCTTTTTTCAGTGTTTCACTCTGGAATGCAAGTCCAACAAGGACAGCAAAGCAGCTTGGAGGAATAATCTTCCTTCTGTCATCCTTCTTCAGAATGGATACACCCCCCTTCACCAAGCAGCACAGCAGGGGAACACACACATCATTAGCCTGCTTTTGGAGTCTGGGGCCAAACCCAATGCCATGACTGTGGTGAGTATGAACTCATACACATACACTCCCAGACCCTAACCCTAACCCTAGCTATAACCATAGCCTAACCCTAACACATTACTATGGCTGTGGTGAGTATGAACTCATACACATACACCCCTTAATCCTAACCATAACCATAACTATAACCATAACCATAACCCTAAGTTGGGGACATAATGTTACGCAATAGGACATTGGCAAGTATAAAATATGCGATTAAACTGAGTTAACCTGTGGTTTCCTGTTACACAGGAGCCCTGAGTAATCATGGAAAAAGGTTCTGATGCCTGAAAAAGCTATAACCTTTGTAACCCAATCCCTAGCTACAGTTGGCTAACCCTAACACATTGCTATGACAATAGTAAGTATGAACTGACATACTCACAGGTACTAACAGATACACAGATACAGCCCATATTTTTGTACCTTCATAGAGTGGAAACACAGCCCTATCCATCGCCAAGCGGTTGGGCTACATTTCTGTGGTGGACACCCTGAAGATGGTCACTGAGGAGGTCATCACCACAACCACGGTGAGGGCTAGCTAAAACGAACAGTCTGCAGCTATTGCTCAGGATATCAGGTTGCACCCAGCAGAGGCTGACTCTCTTGTCCTGTGTTTGTCTTTCCTCGTCAGACCGTGACGGAGAAACACAAGCTGAACGTCCCGGAGACCATGACTGAAGTGCTTGATGTGTCTGATGAGGAAGGTGGGTCAGCCGGGTCGCCACGTGCCGCCACGTCACTGCGTTCTGTGTAAATGATGCATCATGGGTAGTGAAGTTTCAGCAATGTGCACACAACGATGTGACTCGACACAATGATGGGTGAAGGTCAGTTTCATTGTTAATTAGATGGTAAGATGAGAGTTCCACCATGCTTCCTAGCATCACCCTGTGCTTCCCAGGAGAAGACACAATGATGGGGGATGGGGGTGAGTACCTGCGAGTGGAGGACCTGAGGGACCTGGGGGATGACTCCTTGTCCGGACACTACCTGGAGGGCCTAGACTACCTTCGCTTTAGCCTGGAAGGAGGCCAACAGGAGAGGTTTGTTTTTTCCTAAGTGATATTCTGAGCTGCTGTTCTTGGGTGATATTTCTATAACCCCTGGAGATTACACTCACCTCCCTTCCCTAAATCCCTGCTAGTCCTCCTCTTTTATCTCTGTTTCCCTTTGTCACCTGAGAAACGACTGACCACTGTTTTGTTAATCAGTTCCAGCAGGTCTCAGCTGACTTCCAGACAACAGCAACGTAATCAGAAAGGTGGAGCACTGATGGAGGACATCATCAGCAGTCAAAAGGTGAGTCACCTATTTACTAATGATGTCAGACTTTTTGTTGCCTGATGGATGAACTTTATCTATGTTCAAGTGATGTCAATGCCATCTTTGGCCACTAGGTGGCTATTTCTCTTGAGAACCAGAAAGATTCATACCGCTTGAGCTGGGGAATTGAAAATCTGGACAATGTGGCACTATCCTCCAGTGCATTGCAGTCTGGGTGAGTATAATGACATTCAAAGACATACACATCGATTTGGAATGCCCTAAACAATTATCGTAATACCAAACCACACAAAAAGAACTTCAGAAGTTGATGAAGTAACATGAAATTAAAATATTTTTGGAAATATCCTCACAATGTTATTTTTTCACTGTTGTTCAGATTTTGATCTCAGTTTTTCACAAATGCAAAACCCCAAACTTGTACAGGAGACCTGTGCAACGTTACGACCACAAATCACAGACGCACATGTCTGTATTCCTGTCATAGCTCCTAACACTCACGCAACAAAAATAAAATAAAACAAAATAAAACTCCTCTCCCTGAATCACCTGGGGGGCCTGGAGCCTAACCCAAGCAGCACAGGGCTCAAAGTGGGGGTAGAACCTGAGCAACCTCCCAGTGGAATGCAGGGCACATACATGCACAAACCAAATGGCCCGACTCATAAGTCATTGAACTGCAGAATGAAATGCGCAGGACATGAGGAGAGCAGGCAAACCGCACACACTGGTGGGATTCGAACCCCCGTCCCACACACAAAGGGACAGTCATGTAATCATATCTTTTTGGGAACCGCTCATTCATTTTTACAGTTTTTGCATTTTTAGTTTTTTTTTATTGCAGTCACGGATTTTTATAAAATAGAGTTTTCCCATATGGGGACCAAGAAACTGATCCCCATAAGGTAAAAAAAGAAATGGGTATTCATCACGTTGTGGGTACATTTGGTCCCCACAAGGTAAGGCATACCTGGCCACATCCCCATTTCAAGCTCTCATTCGCCATCGTGCTTCCTGCGCTCTTCTCCCCTAATGATCACTGTCTGCTCTGGTTCCAGCCACATCTCTCCGTTTCATGAACTTGACAACAGCAGGTAATTCTCCTCCTCTGTCTCTCTGTCACCTGGAGCCCGGTCTGCCCGTATTTTCCGCCTTTTCTGAACTTCCTGTATGTTTCTGCACAGCTTCTTGGTCAGTTTCATGGTGGATGCACGCGGGGGGGCCATGAGGGGGTGCCGACACCATGGTCTGCGTATCATTGTCCCCCCGCGGAAGTGCTCCGCCCCCACGCGCGTCACCTGCCGCCTGGTGAAGAGGCAGCGACTGGCATGCATGCCCCCCCTGGTGGAGGGTGAGGCGCTGGCTAACCGGCTGGTGGAGGTGGGACCCACCGGGACACAGTTTCTGGGGTACGGCCACGGCAGCAAAGCCTGCGAGGGCCATCCGTCTGCTCTGCTTCGTGTTGTTTGCTCTAGTTTATTAGGGTAATGGTTACACAACAAGTTTTTTTAAAAGTTCAATAAATACATGAAGTCAATGAGTAATCGTGTTAAATAATCGTGACCTCAATGACTAAAAAAAGAAAAAAATCGTGATTCTGATTCCTGCTATAAACGAGCAGCCCTAGGTGAAGATTACTCTGATTTTCTGCCAGTGTCAGGCCTCCTCAGTGCAGGATGGCCGCTAAGCAGTCTACACAGTCGTTCCTCTCACTGCAGTAAACTGACATGTAGCCCTGGGCTCCTGGTTCTCCTCTCTACCCTCAGGAAGCTGCATCTTCCAGCTGCTCCCCCTCCTCTTAACGAAGGAGAGAGCTTGGTCAGCCGAATCCTACAACTGGGGCCTCCTGGGACCAAATTTCTTGGGTAGGAAGCTCAGCAGCTCATACTGCTGGTCCCATGTCCCCCTTTACCTGAACGTCATAGGTCCCTGTGTCACTCTGTTAGTGCTTCTGTCTTTATCAGCGTGTCTTTGTTCTGTTTATCGCATTTGTTTGTGTCTGTTTCCGACTATTCGAATAGTGTTCCTGAAAACGAATCGCACAAGGGTATTGTAAGAAGTTTTCCAGAACTTGTTTTGTAAATGCCATACAGCGTGCTCTGTCACATGACTGCATGCGGTCCAACTGTGGCACTAACACTGGGGCGCTAACACTGGGGCACTAACACTGCTGTCATTGCAGACCAGTGGTGCTAGAGATCCCACACTTTGCCGCGTTGCGAGGGGCAGAGAGGGAGCTGGTGACTCTACGCAGTGAAACGGGGGAGAGCTGGAGGGAGCATCACTGTGAACACACTGAAGAAGAGCTCAACCAGATCCTCAATGGCATGGATGAGGGTGAGGCCATGCACACGAGCAATGGGCGTGCAAGTGCCTCAGTGAAGGTGGCCAGTGTGTCCTTCATGGCTTTACTTGTCAATCTGCAGAGCTGGACCCCCCAGAGGAGCTGGAGCGGCGGCGCCTCTGTCGCATCATCACGAGGGACTTCCCACAGTACTTTGCGGTTGTGTCCCGGATCAAGCAGGACAGCCACCTGATGGGGCCAGAGGGCGGGGTTCTGAGAAGCAGCGTGAACCCTGAGGTCCAAGCTGTGTTTCCAGAGGGCGCACTCACCAAAAGGATCCGGGTCGGCCTGCAGGTACAGCCGCGCTCCAAATGGTCGCTAATATTAGCAGTACTATAAACAAAGCAAACTTCACTTTGATTAAGAAAACTACTGCTTCTGGCATATTACTTACGCTGTCTGGTTTACCATGTTTCTCTTAGGTACAGCTGTCTGTCCTTTGTTTCCCAGGCCCAGATCATTCCCCCTGACCTTGTAAAGAGGATTCTGGGTAATAAAGCAAGATTCAGTCCTATCGTCACCATGGAGCCCCGGAGGAGGAAGTTCCACAAGCCCATTACTATGACCATCCCTGTGCCTAAGGTTTCTGCTAACGACGGAGCCGGCGGATATGGGGCCGACCTGCTCACACTGCGGCTGCTGTGTAGCATCACTGGTACAGCACATGCATTTCTTGCGGTCGCAGGTTGTCAATAAACAGCACGTCATGGCTTTGGGTCGCAGAATGTTGTACCTGTGTTTTAAGTTGGTTTAAGTTTTAGCGTAGCAGAGGCTTGTTGTTACTGCTAACTCATTTGTGTGCTTGCCATAATCTGTCAGGTGGCACCACCCCCGCGCAGTGGGAGGACATCACGGGAAGCACGCCACTCTCGTTCACCAACGAGTGTGTATCCTTCACAACGAACGTGTCGGCGAGGTAATGCTGTGGTCATAAAATCCAGCTGCTTCACAAGATTATTCATTGCATCGTTGATCGAATGCTGAATGATAGATGATTTTTATCTATGGGCTCTTGAGTGTATTGATGTTTGCCTTATTAATTTATTGATTATTAGCCAAAATGTCTGCCTGATCTATTAACAGATAATTTGATCCATTGACGTAGTTTTTGTACAATGTGTCCCCATAGGTTCTGGCTGATTGACTGCCGACAGGTGCAGGAATCCGTTAACTTCTGCACACAGGTGTACCGAGATGTGATCTGTGTCCCCTACATGGCGAAGTTTGTTATTTTTGCCAAGACACTGAACCCCATCGAGGCACGACTTCGCTGCTTCTGCATGACCGACGACAAGATGGACAAGACCCTGGAGCAGCAGGAGAACTTCACTGAGGTGGCACGTAGCCGAGATGTGGAGGTGAGAAGGAGCCAGAGAGCCTGAGAAATGGACCCCACCTCTATAGGCTCACTAATAGATTTCGTTTGCTGCAGGTGCTAGAGGGAAAGCCCATTTATGCGGACTGTTTTGGCAACCTGGTACCGCTAACAAAGACAGGCCAGCATCACATTTTCAGCTTCTTTGCATTTAAGGAGAACCGCCTGGCTCTGCTCATTAAGGTACTACCTCCCAAGAACCCTTAATGTATCAATGACAGCATTTTAATTTCCAAACATGAAGCACGTTGGAAATGTTTTGTGCATTATGAAGTTTCACATCTACTCTTGTACGGCACCAATCAAATGCAGACTCTCTTTGGCATGGACCCTCCCTCAAAAGTGCATTAAATTAAAATAGAACCCTCCATTTGTAAAATGCCTGTCTGTCATGTCCACCAATCCACAGGGGTGGAGTAATGCAGAGGTCACCCCCGTGTTAGGGAAAATCAAATGGTCAAACCTAAAATAAAACAGGCTTCCTTTGTAATTCTCTTTCAACTCTTTTTCGGCTCAAAACAAAATCGCTCCCGCCTGCCTTTCGCTGATAACGGAGCCTCTCTGCAGGTGCGGGACAGCACACAGGAGCCATGCGGCCGCCTCTCATTCACCAAGGAGCCGCGATCATACAGAAGCCTGAACATGAGTGCCATCTGCAACCTGAACATCACTCTGCCAGCCTATAGCAAGGTGAGGCCTCCTGCTAAGGGCGACTAACCCCTTTCCCTAACCGTAAGGACTACTAATTTCTAACCCTAACCACAAGGGCTACTAACCTCTAACCCTAACCATAAGATCTACTAAACTCCAACCCTAACTATAAGGTCTACTAACCTCTATCCCTAACTGTAAGGGGCTACCAACCCCAACCCTATATACACAGGTGTAGCATTTGAGGCAAAAATGTGGTGAATATTACCAAAGTCATCCGTACTTTAAAATAAATCTTAGAAATATTTTTAAATGCAAAAGTAAATGTGATATTGTGTTCTTATATACAAACGGTATGCTCATTAAAATTGGATTTACTTGTTGACCTTATACTGTTACCTTGGTTGCCTTACGCTACTTGTTTTTTTTCCATTCCTGAAAAAGGATTCTGATTCGGACCCAGAGACAGATGAACAGGTAAACGGCTTCAGTGTGTCTGTATTTAAAGATAATAACCTGACTTTATGGCAGGACAGACAGTGGGAGCTCAGTGCCGGAAGCCCCGTCTTTGGTCATAGCTAAAACCCTCCATGCACCCAGAGGATGACATCATTGAGCTCACAGCTGAATGGGGCAGAGTAGTGTGTGTGTATGTGTGTGTGTGTGTGTGTGTGTGTGTGTGTGTGTATGCCATCTAAATTACTATTGTATTGAATGACAATTGTTTTTCTAT
>JAODKC010000053.1:9544987-9577781 GCA_026777985.1 Mormyrops attenuatus | reverse complement strand
AGCAGGGTGAGAAACATCTGAACACACAGGGGCAGAAAATAGAAAAGGACCCGAGAGATGCTTCTTGGTCATGTCTGTATTTTTATAATTTCACAAGATCTCATTGAGATACTGAAGTAGGGGTTTACCCTCAATACATCCATTTAAACTTACAAAATGGTGAAAAAGCTTTAACTTTTAATACTTTTAAACAGTAAAGAGTAAGTAAAGACATACTACTTCAGTTTTTCTGGGAGCGAGAATTTCATTTAAATAATTCTTCTTAAACAGCCTCCTGTAGCTTTCCATCTTTTTCCAGGTTTCGGTAAAAAAAAGTTCACATTGAATTATCCTTAGTGTCATTATAGTCTTTATAATATGCTTTTTAAAAAGAAATGTTCATCCTGTTCAACTGAAACACACAATATATTATATGTTACATTAATTTAGCAGACGCTTTCATCCAAAGCAATGTACAAATGAGAAGGCAGGGTTAGACAGTCCATGGGGTGACTGGGGTTAAGGACCTCGCTCATGGGCCCAAAGCTGAAATCACTCTACTGACCATGGGATTTGCTGGCCAATTGCGACCTTCCGATCACAGGTACAGTGTCCTAACCCACTGAGTCGCATACTGTCCTCTATTTGCAGTACTAACTTTGTGGGACTTTCTAACTTGCCCCATTAATTCTCATGAAATGCTTCTTAATTGCAGACTCACATGTGCATCCATACAGACTCTTCACTCTTGACTTTTCCGACCATGAGCGCTTGTGGCTTGGCAGAAGGGCAGCTTCCCAGGGGGATTGATGCTGTAGGGTTTCCCCGGTTCTATGCGTGGGTCGTGATTACTTTACATAGCCCCAGGTTCTCCTAAACCTAACCCTGCCTAATTCCCTTGCCACACGCAGGACACTGATGAGTAAGAGCGGCACTCGGAGCGGGAGTCAAGCGGCTCCCAAGGGAGACAGGTCTACCTGGAGAAGCTGAAGAAGTGCCAGTGACCTGACCATCTCCAACAGCATGTGTAGTGCCTGCTCCTCTGTTATATACATTTACTAGCCCCCCAAGAGCATTATTAACAGGCACCCACCCAACACTGGACCTCCCTATCATATTGTGGCCCAGATCCCTCCCCCCAATATCTTGCACACTTACTCCCACTATTACAAACCGACCTGCCAGTGTTTTCCTCTGAAAACTGTTGACCATTGTCTCTCTGATATTCTGTCTCCGGTTTATCCATTTTGACCAAAGATCGCTTTCTTTTGTGTTTTGTTTAAGGGTTTTTTTCCCCTCCTTGGGTATTTGCTGCTGTAGAAATGTAGACTTCTCTGGGGAAATTCTCACATCAACCCAAGACACACTTGCAAACTCTTGAGCTTTGATGCCAATAAGGAAAACAATCTCTTCAAAAGTGAAGGGTTAGGTCTTGCTTGACCGTGTGTTCTGTGTGTAGTCTTTGAGTTGCGAGAAACTGCAGTTAAACTTTCTGCATATTGTCAAAGGATTTCCACTGGACCTTAACCGTCCTGGTCTGTGCGTTCGTCTGTGTTTCGTGTGCAGGGCAGTAGCACTGAGAGTGTGATCACCCCTGCAGGGTCTGGCTGTGTGTCACCCTCCTCACTGTCTGATTCTGACAAGATTGTAAGAGTATATTTATGAAATCTTTACAATGCTTACAATGTTTGTATTGCATGAATTCAGGCTTTATCTCATTCAATCCCTATGCAAAGAGAGCAGCCAAATGTAAAAGCTGACGTTAGAGAAGGTTTAGCTAGTCATACTTACGAAGAAGTAAACCATTTGAAGGCTTCTACATGTAGGAATAAAGTCTAGTGAGTAATGGTGTACCTGTTGGCATTGTGTAAATGCATTTTAGATATGAATGCGAGGTTAGCATAAGCCACCTGTTTCAACCATACATGTAAAATGGTGTAAATGACACTTATTTACCATACTCTCTGAATCTGTGAGTGTGTGTGTGTGTGTGTGTGTGTGTGTGTTTGCGGGGGGGGGGGGTATTTGCAGTGCAGGCTATATCTACTGCTTTTACACTTCACTGTTTATGCTGTGTGTAGTCAAAAAAGGCAAAACTGTACTCACTGTGACAGTTTACTATTCTATATAATTACTGATGTGTTCCCATGGTGATACCAGTTACAGAAAAGTGTATTTATAGATTATATATCTTTGAAGGCATGTATCAGATATTAAATTCATTTTGAAGAACAATATCTAAACACTAGCTAACTAAATAAAATCTACAAATGTGCTTGACTCATGTCCTGTGTATTCTTGCTCCACTCAGTGTGCCAGGCCTGTCTGCTTTTATGACATTAGAACATGCCTTTGTTACCATAAGGATTTTGAACACTATTTTTCTTCAGCGCTAAGCTTGCTTGCACTGTCCATCTTAAGTTCTATGATGTACCGATAGTAGATTCCTTGTATTATGTCAAGGGAAACAAGAGCGGCCTCTTTTTGTCAACTGCAGAAACAATAGGTTGATAACTTCTAAATATTAGGAGTCCTGCACAGTCTCCAGCAAATTCCTTCAGCAGAAAAATCACACAGTTGTCACTAGTGGGGCCAGAGATATAAATGAGATGAGAAACCATTCAGCTGCAGCAGTGAGAGGAGTATATACACTAGTGGTGAAAATTGTGGATTTGGAATTACGCTTCAAAAATTACTTCATGAATTTTGGCAGTAATGTTTATAAACAAAGAATGTTACAAATATCATTAAATACAGTTACTACTCAAGCAACGGTGGAATAAAGTTCTGCAATCTCTAAAAATTCACAGCGTTTCCACAATTTTGGCCACTAGTGTAACTGTAATTAACGTCAAGATTTTTACTGGGGAGCACGACTGAATTCCTAAGGTGTCTGGCTGTAACTAGTGTCAGGAATTTTCATTTAAACAAAAATATGAAGGAAATATGATGGCTTTCAGCATGTCAAATTTTTAATCCGCGTTTAACTGCATGTCTCTTCCTCCGTTGACTAGCATTTGTTAAATTAAGTGGGCAAAACCATGCAAAAACATGAATGTAAGCGATATTGCAACTGAAACCTTGCCGGGGCACATCAATGTCACTGCGGCATGTGGACAGCATCTACTTGCTTATGCGCGCAGACAGGAATGGGGAAAAGAAGAAGTCAAAGGCAAACTTCATGGCCTGCATGGCTGTTCCCTGCCAGTCAGGCTCGATTTTATACTGCTTTCCGGTCGGGACCAGCTCTGACTGGCAGTTCAGACAGTGAATGGATCGCATCTCAAATACAGGCAACTTGCTGCCCAGCCGGCCCTCGAGCACAGTGTTGAACTCCACCCTGCTTCCCAGAGGCATGTTAAGCAGCGCTGGCTTGAACTCGTTACTGGCCCGGAGGAGGATGTCCTCACTGGGGTCATCCCTCTGGGCTGCCCCATGCTGCTCCTCTGGCAAAGCTATCGCGACTTCAAACTTGTAACTGTCAAAGCGCTTGACGTGGCACTCGTGCTTGGCCAGGGCCTTCAGGCGGCATAGTTCCTGCATCTCTGGCATCTGCGGTCCCACGGCCGTGCCGTTCTGTCCGTCACACCTGGGGTAGGGCTCTCCGTACAGGCAGCGCATCCAGTTACCGACAAATACGGGCAGAAGGTTGATGACTGACTGGGCGCCGTTCTCTGTTTCTGCCACGCGCACGTGCCTGACCCGGCCAGTCCAGGTGACCCGATGCCCTTCCAGATGACTGCAAAGGATCTGTATGCGAGCGGCGCCGGTATCCCGCCAAGCGCGTGGTCCGCACATGGCGCTGTACTGCTGCCACGTCAGCGTAGAGTTGTACACATTCATACCCTTCGCACTGTACACGTATGCACAGGTGAAAAGTATAACTGCTGAGATCCACACTAGAATGAGCTTGACCATGCTGCTGTGTGACACCGAGCAGGCCACGTCCCGCAGGGAGAGACTGAAACGCGTCCACAGCCGCAGAGTGACCGGTATCGCACACACAGCCAGTGTTACCAACATCTTGGTCAGCTCTAGCTCCAGGAACCACTTGATCGCCTGAACCACAAGCATAGCGACCAGGCCCAGGGTAAGTGCAGGCAAAGCAAAGAGAAACAGGAAGTAGGCCACACAGGTGCGTATGAGCCCTACAGCTGTGGAGCTCTGCAGGAGAACCACAGAGAACTCACACCACATAAAGCAAACCATGTAGGGCACCAGGAAGCAGTAAGTTCCTCGGAATCCCCTCAGCTGAGCCATCCGAAAAAACAAGTAAAAAAGGTACATATAGAGGAGGCAGGGTATGCTAAGCTTCAGGACCACAAAGTCACTGAGCGGCACTGTCACGAAGGTCTTTCCCAGAAGCCGGAGAGCGCCCATGCGCTCTGGAAGCAGCGTGGTCATAGCACACAAGGAGGATGCCACTTCAGTGACCAGCGCCCGGCGCGTGTACAGCTCTGCCGACGGGCCGAGACTGAAATAGCTGGCTCCCGTGAAGAAGATGGCCACCGTGGCCAGCTCAGAGCATGGGATCCAGGCCTTGTCAGCTACAGGGAAAGAGAAGATTACAAAAAAGACAGAGAGGATGAAATAGAGGTAGGGCTCCATGTTATTCCAACCAAAGTTGCTTTCGGCCTGCTCCACATCCAGGCCCGGCTCGAAACGTGTCAGTAAGGCGGTAAGTGTGCGGAAATTCTCCCAAGCCTTGCTGTTTTGAAAAACTCGCAGAGTGCAGATCACCATAGAGATGAAGGACAGGTAGAAGATGAGCAGCGGGATGATGAAGGCAAAGAAATCGATGGTGAGGTTGCTGAGGATGAAGAAGAAGATGAGGGCGTTGACGTGTTGTGTGGGGATGATGGTGCTGAGCCACTGAACCCCCGCACGTGATCCCCAATCCACCAGGTGGTCTTTCATCTCAACCAGGTAGTGCAGTGGGAATTTCAGGATCTGTACCAGAAGAGAGAGAGAGAAACAGACAGGAGAGAGCAGGTGATTTACAGAGTGAAGCACATGGCTGCCCCAGCACTGGATGAGTAAGAGTAGTGCATTGGGTTACCATAAAGCGGGCCTGTACGTCCATCGCCCTGGACATAGCGGTGGTGCTGCTGGGCTGGCCCAGTCCCCATCTGACCCCCAGCATCTGCCTGCAGGTGGATTCGGGTGATGCCACTGCAGCCCGCCCTCTGGGGTCGTCCTTTTGAAACCCACTCTGTTAGGACTATGCTGCAGGGCATAGAAGCACTGCATGTACTACGCTTCGGACAGCCACGTGATTTGAAGTTCTTCATGCGGCTTCCACTACTGCTCAAGCAGCTAATGCCAGTTGGTCCCAAAGGTCAGACAATTCGGCCAAATTGATGCTGCATATAGCGGCTTCCTTGAAATGGCAATTAGGCACCTATAGTAGGAAAATTGGAGGGGGAATTTCCTGTTTACGCTCAGCTCACAGGTCCTTCCCAAAGCTGTGACGATCTGAATGTACACGAGCCTGGGTCTGAGAGGAACCAGGATAAACACTGCGGGCTGGAAAGAGCCCGAGTGACATAGGCTCATGAATCATTGAAAAGGGTCTGAGTCACGGTGGACTGAGAGATTCCTGAGTATAGTTTCAGGCAAAGGCACTATCAGTCCCTCTGCCCCTCAGTCTAGATCCTAGGACCTCAGGTAAATACCAGGAACAGGTGTGGCTCATCAGAAGCCAGGTAGGATAGAAAACCTTCTGGACAGTAGCTCTCCAGGACCGGAGTCGGAGACCCCTGGCGTAGAGGTTTCAGCTGCTGGCTTACTTAAAAAACCGCCGATGGGCCGCACCAAAGGAAGACCGTTAGGCACAGTCCTGACTTTAATGCAACAGATATAGGAAGATATTTGGAATGCATGACAGTGTTACAATTGTCATATGTAATAAATGCACAACAATATTAGTTAGAAAAACACGTTGTTAGACTAAATTACTGATCATGTCGTGCACTGCTGAACAGCGACATCTGACACCTGTTGTAGAGACGCCACTGGATTTCAACGATCCATATGTGATTGGCGGGAAACAATCATCTCTCTCATTCAATATTATTCTACTATTTTTCTGCTTGTAAAACTTGCAGGCATGATGTACACTGATGTTTTCCGCAAAGCCATCTTAGTCTAGGCAGTATCATAAACCCAAAGGCAAAACAGCATAATTTCACACATGGGTCTCATGCATTCCAGTGTTTGTTTTTACGAAAAATGCAGAATTTTTTGGAGGGTTAGGGAATTTATTGAAGGGTTAGGGTTAAGCTAAGCAGGCCCAAGGAATTGAACAGGTAGCATGAGCTGATTCAAACTTGCTGTTTCATGCTACCAGTCTTTGTCCACATGCGTGAATCATAATTGCAGGACACACAGCTTCTGAACAAGACTGAGGTTCCCCACTAATGCTTCTGGCATTCGGTAGTGCCCACTGAAACGTGAACTAGTAGGGTGG
Source organism: Mormyrops attenuatus (assembly GCA_026777985.1). Lineage (NCBI taxonomy): Eukaryota > Metazoa > Chordata > Actinopteri > Osteoglossiformes > Mormyridae > Mormyrops > Mormyrops attenuatus. Next base: position 9,571,333 of record JAODKC010000053.1, on the reverse strand, counting down.
CATTATGGGTAAAAAAAAACTTCCCGGAGGACACAAATCACGGAAAGATGCAGCCAGCAACCGGCTGGAACATGCCACTGCCAAGGAAACTCAGCTTCACCTCCTTATGCAGGGGCAAGACCTCCCCCGTCACCTCCCCACCAGCCTCAGCGCTGCTCTCTAGCAAGGACGAGGGGGTGATGCCTTGGGCAAAGTTTTTGGTGATCTCCACAAAATCATCCAAACCCACATATTTACCAGCTGTGGAGGGAAACAGAGCGATTCCAGACGCTGCATGCTAACTATTCATAGTCATATATACTAATCTGCAGCAGCAACAGAGGGAATCTGACATGGGGGTGGGGGGGGGGGTTGGGCACACATGCAATAGTGACATTGTGAAAGGGTGTAAGGATGTTGTGTAAGCATGAATATTATTTTTAAATTATTTTCAAGTAATAAACATTTCATCATTTACGATAAGACTGTTGTTCAGGGTGCAGTTTCACAAGTAAACATACATCCATCCATCCGTACACTTTCAATTACTGCTTCTCCTATACAGGGTCATGGGGGGTCTATCCCAGAGGCTACTGGTGCAAGGCAGGGAATAACAAACTTAACTAAAAAAAAAAAAAATAACTGACCTATATGATCCCCCATCCTCCCTCCCATTTCTGACTCTCCTTCAATTCTGAAAATTTGCGCTAATCCTAACCCTCTTATCAGCATGTGAACATACGAAGGCGTTTTCTTACACTTCCTGGAGACCATGCTCTCCAGCACCCTTCGCTGTGTTTGGACAGAGCCGCAGCCAGCTGCAATGGCCCCCCCTAGAACACACGAGGAAGGCAAGTTAGCATTCGCCGATGGTTTAGCCTCTACTTTTAGCATCACGTGTCCTGAGCTCGTCCAGCAGTTTTACCTGTCTGAGCGCTGACTTGGCTCACGTTGTCCAGTAGCTCGGACACAGCCACTTTCCTCTTCTTGTCAGGGTTCAGCTTCCAGTACATGAGCAGGGCTGCCTTTCTCACTGCCTGCTCGAACCTGGTCTCTGCTGCCAGTTTCCTCACCTCAACCTCATTCTCTGCAGAGATGCCTGAAACCAGCCGGCACAATGTCACCCTTTGGTCTGATCACCACATACGAGTCAGCATAACATTTTAAGGAAAACCATCACAGTTCATACAAGCAAAACAATATTTTATTGATATAGAGAAATATATACAGCTCTGGAAAAAATTAAGAGACCACATTGTAATTTTTTTAAAGCTGTATTTAAATCCTGGTTTAATCCTGGTTCTGCTGGCAGAAGGCTACACTGAGACAAAGACAGCAGTACAGAAGAATAAGGTGAAGCAGGAGACACTGGCGATAACTAAAAACCAGCCTGGTAGCGGATAGAAGCAACTTTCTAATGCCATAGATGACCGTCAATTTATCCGGCAGCATCTCATAAACTGGAGGATGACCTCAAGTGACCTTCAAAAAGAATGGGAAACATTAAATGGTGAGAAGTGCACTGCTAGGACAGTTCATAACAGTTTCTTAGAAGGAGGACTGAAGTCCCTTAAAACAAGGAAGAAGCCCTTCATTAATGAGAAACGGGGAAGATCCAGGCTGCAGTTTGCTAAAAAATAATATGCATATTTTACACAGGTGTGCATACCCATAAACCGAGAAGTGAATGAAACTTAAAATTAAAAATTTTCTGTGGTGTCTTAATTTTTTCCAGACCTATATCTCTCATGTCAATGACAAAGAGAGAAAAATATTGGCTCCAATTATATATGAAAGCTGGTGATAAACTATTCATTCCTGGCAATCCACTAACAGCAAGTCCAAATAAAACTTTCTATTATTATTCATCAAGTGCTCAAAAATTAACTATCCAGTTCAAAGCACCTTCCGCAGCTACCTTTCCTCTGGGCCAAGCAACTCTGTAAAATCTTGGTAGCATCTCTGCGGCCCTGTTTGGCGGCCTGGACCAGCCAGCCCACCGCCCTCTCGTTGTTCTTTGTGCTGTCCTCCTCTTCTGCTAACTTTAGGTAGTATCTTCCCAGCTAAGGGAACAGAAACATTCACACATGAGATGTGTGTCTTTCTGTCACCAGGAAGCAAGACAAGCTACAAATTCCTGTGTGATTCTGAAGGGACATGCCTGCAAAGACAAATACAGCTTATATAGAAATTGAATCATCAAGAACAAACAGGACTGGAAGCTTTGCAGGACTATTTCTGCTATTAAATATGCCCTTTACTTAAGTATCACTACATTGTTACAAAGAAAGCAGGAAAAGGAGGGTGCTTAACTTTACTTAAAGCATTCATGTATAATGCACTATAGATACCTTTATAATGCAGTATAAAAGCATCCTTAATTTTTATAAAGATCCATTACAATGCATCATAAAGGTATCTATAGTGCATTATAGATGAGAGCTTCATAAAGCATTTATAATGCATAATAAACATAGCTATAGTGTGATATGCCTTTTTATAAATAGTTATAGCTGTGTTTATAATACTTTATTAATGCATTATGATGCATTATGAAGGTATGGATAATACATTATAAATGACTGCTTTAAGTAAAGTAAAGTGTTACCCGTTTAGCCTCGGGCCAGGATAGCGTTGTTATTCTTGCCAGTACTGCCAACTTCACATTTTGATTGCAATAAGAAACCAAATAAAATCAAATGGAGGTGAATGGGACAAAACAAAGTGAGAAGAAAGAATATGAGAATAAAAGCTACAAATGGCGGTTAAGAATATAGCACTGGCTGAGTCCTGGAAGCCGAGGATGTCATGCAGAGGGGGACTCCGCGCCAGGCGGCAGGGTGCCCGCGGATTTTGGGGGTTATTTAGATGGTTAAAATACACATCGTGTGTTTCCTTGTTCGTTATGCAATTTTTGACTGACTTTAAATGACTATTTCTAAGAAAGGTTTTTAAGTCAGGTGAATATTCAGTGCTTTCCCAATGAGAAGTGAAATGAGAGTTTTTGTTTGTTAAGTTGACTGTCTCACTCCCACACATTTGAACAATCTGTATCCTTTCACAGTGTGAAGTTGAAAGGAGTTTGCAACTTAACTGAGGGATTTAAGGTTGTTTACCATACCTCAGCAATGAGTGAGAACTGGTTGGACTGGAGTGAAATTATGAGTTGGACATGGTGACTGTGCTGATGACTGGAATATGCTTGAGGGTTAGGTTTAGGGTTTAGGGCGGGACTTACACAAATCTGCGCCTGCGCATCTCCAGCCTTGGCCTTTGTCTTCAGCTCTTCATAGTCAAGCTCTGCCTCAAGTTCTGTACCTGGAAAGCAAAAGATTGAAGAACATTCATATCCACAAAACTGATTGGCTCATGGTAGGGATTGAAAATGATGTATAGGTCAACGTTGTCTAATACGATCTGTGTGATGTGGAACCAAGGTTTAGCAAACTCTACAGCTGCATGTGTAGAGATGGATTGTAATCAGTTCTGTTCACACCCTTAAAGGTTTTCACTTACTCATGTTTGGCAGAGAGCTGCCACTAGGGGGCACAGAGGATGTGTCTTCTGGCATGTCAGTTACAATCACCCTCTCCTGTGTCAGCTGCTTGGCCAGAGCCTTGATGCCTCTGGAGCAACCCCACAACAAACTAGATTTAGCAGGGGTGGGGGGTGGATCCTCGAAGACTGATGGGGAGACTAAAGATGGCAGAGAGACTGAAGGGGGGTCAGAGGGAGATGGGCTAGGCTTAGAGGGGTGATCGGAAGCCATGTCGATCTCATCTGGAAATAGAAAAGAATGAAAAGATCAGATTCAATTTCAGGTCTACTATCACTGGGCTTGCAGGATGTCTGCCAATGCATAGTAAATGCAGCACAGAAGATAGCAGCAAACAGAAGATAGCAGCAGTGTTCATACTGTGGCAGAAGCAGAGTCTCTCCCAAAAGGAAACCTGGTCTCTGTTACAAACAGCATTTGTCTACATGCAAAACTGATCAGAGACACTGCACAACACCCAGGAGGTGTTTTGACATTGTGCTTTAGAATATCTTATTTTTAAACATACTTCCTTATACAAAGCCAGAAAAATAGCCGTTACACCACTGTGCCTGCTTTACACAAAGGGTGGTTAAGGTTTTAGGAAGTTTTTAGATGTTTCATAAAGTTACAGTCCTTTGATTTTATTTAAAGAATTTTATCGAGCCTTATGAAACACCCAAATGAAGAAAATGGTATGAAACCATTTATTTATTGTATACAAAAAGGGAGCATTTTTAAAAAGGCATAACCATTCAATAACACAACATAGCCATGCATTTGAGGAAAACACAGGCAAAGAGACATGTGGATTATTTTAGAAAAAAAACGCCTCATTAAAATACATATCAACTTTTGACACTTTAATATTTATGCCTCAGACATTTAAAATTATTAAATGACTCCACATAAGGTATGTTTGTAATAACTCTTAGTACAATTTATTTCATTTTGATTTGTTTTGGTCGTTTTAAGACATTACTAAACTTATGGCTAAAAATAGTTCATATTAATAGCCAATGTGTTTTAGAAAATTATGTAATCATTTTCCATTTATGTGTTTATTCGGCATAAATGTTACTTACAGGTAAAATCTGAGCTGCCTTTCAGATCTGCAGTGAAGTTGTTTTCTTGATAAAGAAGTGAACGAAAACCTTCCCGTCATTGCATTTGAAATCGGACAGCTGGACATTCCTCAAATCTGAGCAGTGACACAGTAACCCAGCAGCACTGGTAGTTATAAATAGGCAGACCACTGACCAATCCTTAAGTATGAAGTGTTAAGCCTCAGTGCAATTAAATTCTTGCTCTCAATCTCCAACCTGTTTTCTGGTAAAGACACATTTGTCTTGTTAAAGTCTGTTCTATCATCCATACAAGGAACATCTAACAAGAGAGGATGCCCTTCGTTCCTTCCTCTTTGGGCTGTGGTCCATTCCTCCATCCCCCATACCCACTTTATGGTACATACACATTAACACTTGTGTTGACAATATCGTGCCCACCACATAAGTCCGGAAGTTCCCCAACCAGAAGCCCTGGACTAACAGTCAGGTACGACACCTGCTACGTACTCGCTCTCTTGCATTTAGATCAGGCGATGAGATGGAGTACAAGGCTGCGAAGTACGGACAGAGGAAAGCCGTCACGGCGGCCAAGCGGCAGTACAGAGAGAAGCCGGATGGCTTCTATTCTTCTGCTGAACCCGGACGGATGTGACAAGGCCTGCAGCACATCACGGAGTACAGGGCCACCACCAGCACCATCAGCTTTGCAGGCAGCCTGCTGGATGATCTCAACACCTTCTACACCCGCTTTGAGACCCCCAGCCACAGCACAGAGAGGAGGCATGCATACACCCAGCCCTCCCAGACCACCGGACCCCCCTCCCCCCCACCAACAGTCTCAACAGACCAGGTACAAAAGACACTGAGGAAGATCAACCCCCACAAGGCAGCAGGACCAGACAACATCCCTGGGCGGGCCCTCAAAGCATGTGCTAACGAGCTGGCTGATGTTCTCACCTCAAACTTCAACCTTTCCCTCAGCCAGAGCACTGTTCCCACCTGCTTCAAGACCACAACCATTGCCCCCCTCCCCAAGAAAACCACAGCCACCTGCATGAATGACTACAGACCAGTAGCACTCACTCCAATCATCACGAAGTGTTTTGAGAGAGTGGTGCTGGGCCACATCTAGAGCAACATCCCAGACACTCTGGACCCCCCTGCAGTATGCCTATTGGCCCAACAGGCCCACATCCAGAGCAACATCCCAGACATTCTGGACCCCCCTCCAGTATGCTTACCGGCCCAACAGCTCCACATCAGACGCCATTCCTGCTGTCCTTCACTATTCCCTCTTCCACCTGGAAAACAAAGACTCCTACATCAGGATGCTCTTTGTTGATTACAGCTCCGCCTTCAACACGGTCATCCCCCACAAACTCATCCACAAACTGAGCACACTTGGTCCGCACCCCACCCCCTGTGACTGGCTCCTGGACTTTTTGACTGGCAGACCAATGTCTGTCAGGATCGGCAACAGGACTTCAGCCAGCATCACCACAAACGCTGGCATCCCACAGGGTGGTGTTCTCAGCCCCATCCTCTACACACTGTTCACCCACGACTGTGTCGCCTCCCACAAAGACAACATCATCCTGAAGTTCGCGGATGACACCGCAGTAATCGGTCCTAGAGAATGTTCTACATGTTCTACACTGGACGTGTGTGTGTGTGTGTGTATATATATATATATATATATATATATATATATATATACACACACACACAAGCATGACTAAGTATTTTTGTAATTGAAAAAATTTAAAATACTGTGTAAATTGGTAAGTTGGGACATTTTTTGAAATTTTACTTTCTCACTTTCAGAATATGATCCAAATGATAAACAAGGCCCCCATCATCAAATTCATCCAGATGAAAAAAAAACAGCCATTGTGGGTGATAATCTTGCAAAATTACTTTATAACATGTAGCTACCAAATCATTTGGCTTTTTATGAGACTCCAAGTTCCAGTATCAGGGTTAAAAGTCACAAAAGACGTAGGATCAGATACAGATATCAGATCCATAAAACTGCCAAATAATAAGCCTTGAAACCACCTCCTGTAGTTTTCAGGTAATGAATATAACTATAGCAACATGCTCTACTTCCAGACTCAATGTAGCAGAAACCTTGCTGTGACAGAACAGAAACACAAAAGTTATAACCTACTGATTGAATACTGATTTTACTGATTAAAAGCCCAACCGACCCATTCAAAAACAAGCCATGTATAGTATACAAAGAGTTATAATTATGGAGGTATAATTATTTTTCATGTAATGGCTACAACAGCCATACAGAGACTTCTCAGCCTGTGTTTAACAGCCATACGGAGACTTCTAGAACCAACAGATACCTTAACATGGTTAAAAAAAAAGTGCTTGCAGGATGTGAAGCAGTGGCTTGCATTTTTTTTTTTTTACAGTTAAATGAGGATAAAACAGATAACCCTATTTGCATCCTCGAGCCTCTACTTCACTGCTGTCACATAAGTTAGGCCCAATAGCATCTTATGCTAAACCATACGTCCGTGCTCTTTGATCCTGATCTGAGATTTGATAAGGAAATTAACTCTGCGATCAGAGGAACATTTTACTAACTTCATCTGGTTTCAGAAATGAAACTTGTTCTGCCTTTTAACAATCTAGAGAAAGTCATCCATGCTTTTATATCATCTCAATTCAATTACTGTAATTCCCTTTACTCAGGTTTGTTTAAGTCATTGTTATGTCATTGACAGTTAGTACAAAATTAGCTGCTAGACTGCTGACTGGTACCAAAAGGAGAGAACATATCACTCCAGTCCTAGCATTACTCTACTGGCTTCCAGTTAACTTCAGGATCCAGTTTAAAGTTTTATTGTTTGTATTCAAGGCCTTGATGGCGTGGCGCCATCTTACATATGCAAACTCCTTCACTGCAAATCGACCCCTCGAACGTTGAGGTCATCACATGATCTTATCCTGCTTGCCTCCCAGTCTCACTTAAAATGTAAAGGGGATTGAGCTTTTATAATTTATGGTCCACAGCTGTGGAATAGTCTACTGCCTCATGTTAGAGCCTCTCCAAATATCTCTTCTTTTAAATCCAGTCTTAAAACATATCTCTGTTCCAGGGCTTTTCAGACATTTTTATGTTCATATCAGTTTGCAGTAGTTGACTCATGTCATTGAATGTTATATTTTGTGTATGTATTATTTTAGCTGTTTTATTCATCTTTGTACAGCACTTTGGTAAACAGAAGTGTTTAAAAAAATGTACTTTATAAATAAATTTTACTAACTTCTCATCCTGTGTTTAAGCACAAGTCCTAGGCCTACAAAAGACTGTGCAATAATATTGCATGAAAAGCTGCACTTAAGTCTAGTAACATAACTGCATTTGCTTGGTCAGAAGACATTAGTAGTTTTTCCATTAGCAGTGTGATGGAAGCCAGACTGAACATTTTCTAGCCGATTCTGAGAATCAAGGTATGTGTAATCAAGGCGTGTGTTTTTATACTGGTCTGTGGTTGTAGTCACATGGTATCTGTTTTGTACTCCTGAATAACAGATTACAATCATGAAGTGTGATAAAGACTTTATTCTTGTTCCAACACTGATCACGGTATCTAGCAACCCATTCTTGTTTTATTACACCCAGATACTATACTGGACCCAACAGACCACTGAGATAGTAAATGCCTTGACTTGATAGTTTTGTCAGGCATTCAATGGTTGAACTACAAGGTGATTAACAGCATTGAGATGAAAGATTAACCTAAGAGAGGAGGGTCTGTGCGCTCTTCAAAACCTCTGCCTTCAGTTTCTTCTACAGCTACCAGCTTGCTGTTTCTCATCAGGCTTTTACAGTTACGGTATCATGTGCCTGAACGAAACAGCGCAGAAGCGCAGGAACCCCAGATTACTATCCCAGTCAGCTAACCAAACAAACATACAGTCATCAAAGTGACACACACTTGCACAAAGTATTAAGGGGCGTGTACACTTATAATCAGAATAAAAGACCTCAATGCTTTGGTTACATATTTCACTGAAATTAATTTGTTTTTTACATTATTTTACATATTAAAGACAAAAGAACTGGTATTATACATCTTGATTTCAGGTTTTACATCACATGGTGTCAGATGTTTCTCCCATAAATCACTGCGCCACTGATTAAGACAGACATTAGCCACAATTGTATGATTTTGAAGTAATCATACAATTCTGACTAAAATCTTAAAGTCTGGACAGTGTAAATTAGGATGTTGCCATCCTGTTCATTTGGCTTCCTCTGCCGGCCCCTGCAGGATGGGCTCCCCCTTTGAGTCTGGTTCCTCCCAAGGTTCCTTCCTTCTGTGGAGTTTTTCCTTGCCACTGTCTCCTCAGGCTTGTTCACTGGGGACTTTGGGCAGGGATGCTGTAAAGCGCTTTGAGACAATGTAATTTTGTGAAAAATCACATATGCAAAACAAAACTGATTGATAACTTGGTCCGTTTTATGTAAGGCATTAGATTCCAGTTATTTTCAATTTATCCAAGATAGCTACAAGTCAGACAAATGAATGTCACAGCTAAGCAGGTAAACGGCCAGCTTGCTGTGTGTACACCGTGGCATCGTATCCAGAGTCTTCCCTATTTGTGACCCGTGATCTTTGGGATAGGCTTCCTGTTTTGGATAAAGGCCCAGCATGAGTCAAAAGACAACATAAGTTGCCGAACCACAGTATTATAAAACCACATTTGATAACCTCCCTATCTATCTGGAAGCAGTACAGCTTCTCCTCAGAGGAGTCACAGGTTTCAGCCTTTCAACGGCCGTAAAGACAGCTACTGCAGTAATTGTATTATAACTGCATTGTAACTGTGTTATAAATGAGTGCATTTGGCAGCTCCATGTTGGATAGTTCCTGGGTTAACCTCCGGGGGCTCCACTGGGCTGCCTGCTGTCCCAGCTTTGTCCTCCTCCGGGAGCCGTCTGCAGCAGATGCAGTGGGCCATCACCACAGTCACCAGACGGTCCAGTGGCTGAAGTGAGTGCATCCAGTTGGGCAGGAAGTTCCATGTGCGCAGTACGCGGGGCAACCACCGGGGGCGCCGAGACTGCATGACGTTGACGAGGGTAATAAAAAGCAACACCACGATGAAAGGCACCCCGACACTGATCAGTGCCCACCAGCCGGCCAACGACAAGCCAAACACTACCAGTGGAAAGAGGACGAAGCAGAAAAAGATGTAGAGCACTGCAAACCAGCGGTACTTGGCAGTACAGTTTCCCAAGGCCTTGGCCAGCTGGATTGGAAAGCGCATAAAAGGCGGGGTGTACCACAGCAGGATGCCACTGACATTGAAGAAAAGGTGTACCAGGGCGATCTGGGCAGGGAGACAGCAGGCAAACACACGTGGTGAGGGGACACCAGGACTAAAGCTTCATCTTATCTTACATGGGTGTGGTGTTTTCCAATCTAGAATTTTGTTCTTTGATTATTTCTTTTACTACTTATTTATGTTCTGCATACTTTATTGTGAAAGTGGGAAATTTACTCTTTCAAGAAATATTCAGCTCCGGAAAAAATTAAGAGACCACTCTGTATTTTTTATTATTTTTTTTTTTTTAAATCTGCATTTTTAAATCCTGCTTTAATCCTGGTTCTGCTGGCAGAAGGCTACACTGCAAGGCAGGCTGCTTCAACAGCAGTACAGTAGAATGAGGAGACATGGGGAACAACCAAAAAGTAGCCAAGCAGAGGGCGGAAGCCACTTCATAATGCCAGAGATGACCGTTAACTTATCCGGCAGCGCCTCATAAATTGGAGGATGACCTCAAGTGACCTTCAAAATGAAGGAGAAACATTAAGTGGTGTGAAGCGCATTGCTTGGACAGTTCATAACAGGCTCCTAGATGCAGGACTGAAGATCCATAAAGCAAGGAAGAATCAAGGAAAGAACTAGGCTTAATTCAAAAAATACATTTTACACAGACGTATTACCATAATCTGAGAAATGAGTGAAACTGAAAAATTCTGCTGTGGTTTCTTAATCTTTTTCCAGAGCTGTATACTTTTACGCTGTCTGTGAGAACGTGCGATCTGAGAAGCTGCTACCTGAAGGGAGTTGCTGAGCGTGCCTGCGGGGCCAGCCAGCGCCGCGAGAATGGCGGTAGTGGTGGTTCCGATGTTGGCGCCCAGAGACAGAGGGTAAGCCCTTTCTATGCTGATCACACCAATACCTGCAGGGATCGGAATGTATGCATCGTAAAGCATCCTTGAGTGTGAGAAAAGCATTACATAAATAAAGGTTATTCTTCTTCTTCTTGTTATTATTATTATTGAGACATGAAGACATAAACCCTGACACTCAGAAACCAGCCAATAAGACGTGAGCATCACTCACCAACCAGAGGTGTGATTGCAGAGGTAAAGACGGAGCTGCTCTGCACAACAAAGGTCATTCCTGCCCCGACGACGATGGCCAGGTACCCTGTCACCCAACTGAAGGGGAAGGGAAAGTCTGAAGGGCAGCAGGCAGAAGGAAGAAGGTGACTTTAGGGAATTCATGTGGATAATCTTTCTTAAAGTCACGTTCTCAGATGCACATACACCAGTGGTTCATTGGCAATACAAACACAATTTAGCAAGAATCAGGTCCAAACTCTTCATGAATTAGTGATACATATACATGCACATTCAATCCTACATATAAACACAATCTCTCATGCATACATACAGTGAAAATTCTCTTACGTGGGCATCCACAGGCAGTATTTTAGCACAATGTGTGCTTCTAAATGACCCCAGGGAAGAACATGAAGAGATACACACTCAATAACTGGCTTAAGATCAAAGAGCTGCCTACACCTGCTCGATGATTCATTGACTGAGTAATTGTGCTGATGACTGAGTACCTGCAGACGTGCACTGACGACTCCAGATTTGCTCACCTGTGTTAATAATCTTTTTGATAGCCAAAGCAACTTGGCCTTTCAGCACAGAGTTGAGAATCTTGACAATGACAATAAGGCACGTACAGAGAAGCAGCAGAGATAACGCCAGCAGGATGAGGCCCACTACCAGGTCTGGCAGGTTGGCGTTGGCAAACATGTGAGCACCTGAAGCAGCCAAAAGCCAGGTTATTAGTTAATGATTCATGTCAAAAGTATCACCCTGATGAAAATTTACTGTAGAGGTTTGGCTCCTGATCATAGTAACCTTTGCTGTCGTCTTCTTTGTACGCTCTGTCCCAGGGTTTATTAACAGCAAATTAAGCGGTTTCAAAGAGTCGTTTAAAGGGCATGGCCCTGGAGAGAACGCTACTCACCAATAAACTTATGATTATGTAACTGCAAACTATAAACCAGAGATTCAAAACCAGAGCCCTAATTTTTATTTATTTATATTTATACATATATATACAGACAGAGACCATTACATTTCAGGGCATACACACATTTCTTGAGGTTGACCGTCTCCGAAACGTTCTTCAGGGTCCAAGTTAAGTTTCCCGTGACCCAGCATAACGAAGGAGAGGTGCAGTTCTCTATGCTGGACACGGTCACATTTTGCAAGGTCTGAAAATTAGAGGTAAGAACACGAACACTTACGCACCATGAAAACAAAACTATGACACTGCATGTGAAGATAAAGGTGACATATGTGAAATACAGAATTGTAAGCCTTGCATTTTTCACCAAATGGAAGCAGTACAGTAAAGTTGTTTTTCCTGAACTGTTACTATGGTTATGGACTGTGGTGCTCTGCATAACAATGTAGGTACCTTTAACCTGACCAGTGTTCATTCATTCCCACTGTCCTTTAAATGCTTTGCTGCATTGTGCTTATTATGGGAATGTTTTTACCTATGCACTCTCATTGTAGTATGTTTGCTGTCAAACATACTACACATTTGTGTCAAATAACAGTAACATGTTGATCTTTACTGTCATTAGTGACTCTTCTGTTTACTGTATTTTGTGACAGTATACCATGTTCATTTGTTGCACGTGTTGCAGTGCTTATAATACATTTTGCAATCTGACTTTTTGTGCAGCGGATCTATTATGTGGGGAAACTACTATTTGGTTCCAAATTAGTTTGCTTGAATGCTGTGCCAGTCTCTGTTGTATTTACACTACTTATTCAGATTGCTGTGCATAGTGCGTTTCTCTGATATTACCGTGTTGGTCTCTGTTTCACACCATATCTTTATCAGACTCTTGTTCCTGGCTGAAGAATCCCCAATAGCGATGTCGTTTAAAACAACTTCATCCAGCTAGGTACAAAAAAAAAAATGAAATTTCATCTGACGTGGAGCAAATTTTTGAATTTAAAGTTTGGCTTTACAGATATTATGCCAGATTACGTATGTCTCTATGTAACACGGTAACCAAACATATTTTTGAATGTCAATTAAGAATAATAAATATGACACTTTGCCCGGATACATGTACACCGCCTCATTAATAGCCACCATTAATAAACTTGTTCGTAAATAAATTCAAGGAACACGGACCTTTTCACAAAGCACAACGCCAGAAAAATCTTTCTGGGGGTATTTCTCCTTGTCAGACATCAGAACACTTTCAAAGATGGAAAGAAAAAAATAAAAAACCTCATTCCCTTTGCGCAGAAAACTTAAATACACTTATCGTTCAACACAGCAAAGCACAAGGCTAGGACACCAGCGGAATGGCTATATAACAAGAGGGTAAGCAGAGGTGGCCCAGCAGTATCCAGACCCTAAACCCTAAACTCTAAACCCTAACCCCAATCGTATTATAAACCTGTGACATTAACTGGAGGAGGCTCATTTTCATAGAAAATTATATATTTTTATGCTACAATACATCTCCCCTGGATCTCAAGAGGATATGTAGGGATTCTCCATCCCTAGATAATACGTGTTGTAACGAAACATTGGCGACAGTAACCTGGATGACGGCGTTGGTGAGCGGGTCGGTGATAACGTTGAGCAGTTGGGGGGCTTGCTCGCCACTCTGAATGTGCAGCGAGTTCACCAGGAAGCCGGTGAGCCTGTAGAGGTATCCGGAAACCACCTCCAGTGGCAGCAGTACCAGCACTGACAGCCAGTTGAAGAAATCGTGCACAGTGGCCCCGGCAAACGCCCTGGAGAAACGCATCACATTTGGCGGCATGAAAAATGTTTCCAGGAAACCGAAATTCTCCTGGTTAAAAACAGCGTAGTTCGTATCCTTACCGGCGAAAAACATCGCGGTCTCCTGCTTGTGTCAAGGCTACAATAGTGTTGGTGACAGAAGTGCCAATGTTGGTTCCCATGATGACAGGGACGGCACTCTGGACCTGCAACACTGTGACAAAGCAGCCATCCTTACCGCCATACTTAATTCATACGTTTGAATGAAACTAGGATGCGTCTTAGAACAGAACCATTCTTAGCACCAGTTATTTATATATTTTCCCCAGAGACTCTAATCTGAGTCGTATTTATACATGCCAACCAATACATGTGAGATCCGTGTCACCGTCGGTTCCGCATGCTAGTCTAACAAATACACTGCTGATAACGTTCTATACTCACAGCCAGAGGACACCATGCTGACGACGATGGAGGACGACGTACTGGAGCTCTGTACCAAAAGCGTCACAAGAACCCCAATAACCAAGCCTGCCAGGGGGTTGGAGAGCACGGAGTTCTCCTGGAAGATGTCCCCCGCAGCCTTACCTAAAAGGAATGTGAGCGATTCTTAATTCACACCATCACTGACATAGTCACACTATCAGTTATATATGTAAACTGAATGACAGTGCTTCCATAAAGAAAGATCTAAAGGGATGAAAGAGAAGGTGATGAGGTGCGGGAGTCGTGGCACGAGCCCCCAACTCCCACTGAGAAAATCATTTGGACATACATTTGCCTGTCCATGTTATTTTGCGACTCATACCTCCAACGAGCTGGAAAGCAGAGCTGAGAATGTCCAAGGAGCAGACAAACATGTAGAGGAAGCCAACTAGCAGCACGAGTTTCCCGCCAGAGACCATCAGCCTGACAGCCTTTCCTTTTCGGTCTAGGTCTGCCTCACAGACAAGAAACCAAGACTGCATCAGTGTGTCTGTTCTGCAGTTTGAGGCAATGCCGACTCGTACAAATCATCCAAGACATAAACTTATCGTATATTCAATGACAACATAAATGTAGACATTTATACAAGAGTTAATTTTAATGTAAACCTGAAGAACATTTTTGGCAAAACCATAAACATATTTAAGTATAATGTTTCATCTACTATCAATTTATTGACGAATCCTTTTCAAATAAGAAAAATACAATGACTGTTGAATTCTGTTTGGCTTATTTAAAAAAAAAAAAAAAAAATGCTTACATTTCTTAAAAAGCGTTGTAACCCCCTAGAAGCTTTCCCCCCATTTGTCTTCTGTTCTTAATTCATTATTTATTTCATTGTTGCTGCCTTAAAATGCTCTATAACCAGCTAATGACACTTTTTGAATCCTTGTTAAGTGCATTGCGGACACTATGTCAGGAAAGGCACCATAAAAGTTTTATTAAATGATCATGTCAGTTTTTTGGGATAAATACTGCATAAAATTGTAATAATCGTGAAACACTTCGCATGTAATTATTTAAGGAAACTTGTAATTTCTATACCCAGCTAACTATTTGGACAAAAAGGGGCATTGTAGCACACTTGTTTGTTATTAGAATGAAGGGATTTTCACCCTCACCTGACCACGCAACTCCATTGTCCTGAAGTTCGGGAACATTCCACGGATCCCCTTGGTCTTTGAGATCAGTTTCCAGCTCCTTCTCAATCAGCACCACGTCTGAGTGGGCCAGAAGGACACTGGGAACATTAGGGGCCATTTTTGTGTCTGTAGGGATTGTAATAGAAGGCAGAGCTTACATTCAAACACACTCAGAAGCACCTACACACATTTAGCCACAAACAAAACACACAAGCACAGAAACGTGCAAATAGAAACAATGATCAACACACACAAATCCTAACCTTACAATTATACAATCACACACAAACACAACAATACTTACACAATATATGAGCAAGAGGAACACACACACACAGCAGGGGAAAATGGACTGCACAGTAAGACTTGGATAAATGGGTTTTTTGGCCATAAACACCTTATCCCTTTTCTGACAGCAGAAACAGAAAATACTACGCTGTCTCTGAATTCTTCAGGTTCCTGCTGGAGCATAATCCTTATTTCTGCAGTTTTAATGTCCAGATGGCAATCTTTATTTGAATATCTGAAATCAAATATTTGCCAGCACTGAGACAATCCAGGCCCTGTGGAATATAGTCTTACAGTCACCAGCAGAAATCTGAGCCAATTCAGTACATTTAGTACTTAAAGCAGCAAAGAAAAGTACCAGCACAGACTTGGGATAATCCACTATCCTGAAAGCAGTACAGACCTGAGGTGATTCCTGCTGGCTGCCGCGTTCAGAGTTCTCCTCTTTTTCTGACCTGTGTGAGAGGCTTTGATGTTCAGCTTTACCTGTGGGATTACCTGCCCCTAGAACTATTTACTTACTGCTTTTATAGTGCAGCGGTAATGTGCACATGGCACTGTATCGCACACACCTATGCTCAATATGCAGTCACAATAAACTCATTGATGCTTCTCCAATAGAATTTCTGCTTGTTTATGGAAGACCACCCAATCACAATCATTCCTGGCTCTGTATGTAAAACGGCCCAATCACAATAAGTTCTCCCATACCCCTAACAGAACTCCTGCCTGTATATGAAAAACTATCAATATCATACTGAACTTAATATTGAACATAATGACATACATCTATTACCAATTGCAAAGTGATTATTCCATGCTAAAAAAAAAAAAAAACATTGTTCATGATATCCCCCCCCCCAAGTAATTTGATAACATCGCCCCCTGCTGGCTGAAAAAGATTATCGCAAAAGACACTTTATTGTACATCCATCAATTAAACAAATATGGTCCAGATCCCTAGTTTGCCAGTTGTCCCTAGACATGCCACGGCCTCCCAGCTGTCAAAGTAAGAGTTTCACCGATTTGTTTTTGTTTTTACAAAAATAAAGCTTGCACTAGCCAATTAATTTGGAATATGAAAATCAAGGTTCTTTCAACATTACCGATTCGTTTCAAAGGGCATACATCTAGTTTAATTTTCTAAAAATACTACATAAAACTAGTTTTGTGTTTTTTTTCATAACCATCTTAGTTCTCACTGTTATGGCGACAGTCTTGATAAAATGTGCAATATAATAATATTTAAGAAGCAGTTCAAAATGTCGCATTTAAACTAAACGTCATACGCTGCTAGTGAAATGTACGACTTCTCCGAAAGGAGATTCTGGCTAACCAGTAAATTGGATGCACTCGGTTCTGACAATTAGGGATGGGTCGATTCACATTTTTCCAGTTACAATCCGATTCCGATACAAGAGCTCTTTTTACTTTAATATAATATATATTTATACTTTATATATTAATATTTTTAAACTAGTAAATACAGATGAAAAAATGTTTGCCAAAAGATCTTTAATCAGGCTACTAAAAACATACATAACGTACTGTTCCACCTCGTTTGTACATCTTGTCAAGCGTTTTTGTGGCATTTTACAGTCCTATTTGAATCTCTTTCAAGTAAGGATACGCATGTGTCAAATGCTTAAAATGCAACAATTTATCTTCCACTGGCAACGTCTACACTAACACTGTATCACAAGTTGTAGCATGTGCGCAAAACAGCCCAAGCTAGCACATCATCCATTGCTTTTTTCATATTACTGTACTCACATTGTCTCGCACAGTTGCGTGCGATTTGTTTAGTGGGATTTTCCACTAAAACGTTACTCCCACCTCTCAAAACTTTGCTTTTACAAAGATTGCAAACCACCGTGTTACTAGTTGATGTTAAAAGCGTAAAATACTTCTAGGTTCGTCAACCTGTGATGTTTTTACACTCCTCGTACTGTGAAGGATATGCGCATGACGTCACAGTAGGCGGAAGTCACTCCACTCATACCCACCGAGTAGCAAAAAAAAACGGAATGGCAGCGTTAATGTTCAGCTTGAATGCTGCAAAAACATCTAAAATGGGAGAGCAAGATTGATTGTACAAATAGCTCCTGTTTCATGTTAAATCTATCTTTTTAGCGACTGCCAAGAACTAAATAAGTAACGGATGTGGATCGGCCACGTATGACTGATACCTGATCCGTCAAATAGGTCTGTATCAGTGCCAATACACCGATCCGATGTCCAGATTGGTATCTCTAGAACTAATACCCGAATTGTTGCCCTGCCTACCTAGGGACATGGATGTCACCAGCGAAATGCTGTAGGCAAATGTGAGCAAATTACTGACACCAGTTAACCTGACAACTCGGCCTGGGACGATGGAACAAATCGTAGAGAACATGGGGAGAACATACAATCGACACGGAGGTGGAATTCAAACCTTAAACCAAGAGACGCGCATGTCATTATATTAACCACCGGACAGCTTAAGGACAAAATATTTATCCTTAAATTTCAATCGCAGCAATAATCAAAAACTCAAACTCAGATGCCAATTGACAGTGGAAATAAGATGTAGAAGAACAGGCAGTGACCAATGGATTCTGGTGGGATTGCGAGATGCTTCTCTTATTTGAGGATGTGCAGCATTACCTGGTAGTAGGGGTGCAATCAATGCCCAAGGTCAAGCCTCTGCTTTGCATTCTGTTAGCGTACAGTGACTTTCTCAGAGGATTACAGCTAGAACTCCGCCTTGTCCTTGAATTATGCTGAAGGTCACGAGAAGTTCATTCTAAACTTAAGCTTCCAGGGGCATTTCTGTATGTGTCACTCACCAAATAAAACACAGAGCACAAAACAGGAAGGCTCCTACGACCCTCACACTGAGGAAATGGCGTATGGACACACTGTAGCCAGATAAACAGACCCACGTTAATACACACAGACATTTCAGAACGATTCAGAATTCAAATTCATTTATTAAATACTAAACACTGCTTCGGTTCAGTAATCCTGCCCTTCATGTTCTTAACTTTTGAATCCATAAAATCAAAACCAACAGGATACATGAGTTCTGTGCTATCAGCCATGCAGGCTGTGGATTGAGCATTACAATTGCTGAACCACCATGTAAAACACAACATTCCAGCCTCACCTGAGGGATACAAAAATATTCTTTCACGTTAAATTAAAAAAAAAAAAAAAACATTTTATAACTGGGTGAAGGAAGAGACCAATGCTGATACAGAATGAAAATGGCTGCTTTTGCCTACATACTTGCTCAAAAGGCAAATGTGCATATTCTTCTCACGATTTGAAATCTCATTTCAGACACACAGAATAAATGTCTTGGCCAAGACCAGGTTCAATGCAGTTAAACAGTCCAAACGACCTGCAAAGCCCCTCTAGCTCAGATCAGAGCTGAACAGCCTCTCAATGTCATATTGATAGGTCAGGTGGACGGGGTCTCAAGGTAGGTAAGGGCAGACAGCTGTCCTCAAGAGACTCGTTCCCGGAGGGGTGGAAATGTGTATAGCAGTGATCACCCCACACACAAACAGCAAAAGGTTGCACTACTAACATCTACCACCTGTTCAACAGAAAAAAAACCACAGGAAAAACAGGGGTTTCCAAAGAATCTGCTGATCCTGAGCCTCCAGGCGTCTGGTTCTGGTTCTTGGTGCTGGGAACAATAGGGTCCAAATCGTCCAGGGTAGGTTTCCTCAATAATCAAAGTGGGTTCAAAGTACCCTGGTTCAGGTCCTAGTTACTAGGCAGAAGTCCAAACCGCAACACGTTTCCACTGCAGAGAATCCAAGCCTTTGTGTCCATAGCAACTCAGGTCAGACTCCAACCATCTGACTTTTAGGTCACTGAAGATATAAACCTTGTGTCTGAAGGTTTTATAAAGAAAGCCATCGGCAGAAATGACTCAGAAGATGAACATGGAGTTTCAAAGTTCCTTCTGTTAGTTCCGAGGAGACGCCACCCCACCCGCCCTCCTGCACCATCGGCGCACACACGACTTCAGCTCAGTGGGTAGAGCCAGAGGCAATAACACAGGATGGAGAGGCGTGACAAAAACATCACAAATAAAGACTTAATAAAAAAGGAAAATCCAAAGTCTAGACTGATCCCGCGCAGTGATTCCAGAGCCACCAGGAGAGTACCACACAAGGCACCTATGAAAGATGAGGCCAATGCTCAGATGCATAGCTAGTCTGGCCGTAGGATGGGAGTCTTGGGTAGAAATTCTATGAGTATGACCTAGAAAGAGAGAAATGACATCATACTCAAAGTCTAAAGAATAAACACCACCTTTACAGGACAGAACACTGGTCAGTGTAAACAATGCCATGCCTGTGCAACATTATCATTACCAATTCCAAACACAGCTGATGTATTCACCTTATCCCATCTACTAACTCTCAGGCTCCTGTGATGTAACATCCATTTAAACATATCTTACAGTTCTAAAAATTTTATGCACACCTAAAAATTCACCCCTCCGTACTAAACCGAACTGGACCAAACACGACCGGTCACCCTGACACTACCATCCCAAACAGTACTTCAGGGAGAGAATTCATGTCGCAACAGAAGAATGACCCCCAACCACATCAGGTTACAAATATGTAAGTCGATAAATTGCAAAATATACAGTTAAAGCTTCTATTTAGATTGGCACTAACAATTCACAAGACTGGAAAACAGCTGTTCTCCTAAATCCTGTCTAATAAGGCAGAGCCCACTACCTGTATGAAGCAAAGCTTTCTCATACTGGGATTCAGATGTACGCGATAATCTACCAGCCAGCCAGATTCAAACGCACAGTCTACGTTTAAGCCAATATTAAAGGTTGATCGCTTTGCTGTCCTTCCAGATAGGTGCTAAGTAAAGGATGGATCCTATATTTCAGAAGATGGCCATTTTGGGGAGCAAAACTTACATATTCCATCATGTTGTTGGTTTCACATTTCCGCTGGCTCAGTTTCCAATGCAGACAGAGCTGTGGAGACATACTGGGAGGTTATGGCTCCACTCTGCTTGCCATAGCAGACCTTAAACATTCCCAACGCAACTCATTACTCACTCACCCATCTCTCCCTACCGTACTTACCTTGTGGTACAGCCTACTGTTTTCCCATTCCAGCAACTTCTCTATGGACCGTCGAGTCTAACAAAAAAAAACACAAACAAACCCTTTAAATACAAAGAGCGGGACCCAAGAACTTGTAGACATCATGGTTGGTTATTGAGCCTGACATCTTAGAGGCTTTGTGGCACAGACGGATAAACCCACAAACCAAGGAGACTAAGTCAGACCAACAGATGCTGCGGCACAAGCAGGACATGGGTGGAGGGTGATCACTGACAAAAAATGCTTATTCCCACTGACACCAAGAACTGAGCCATACCCGAGCCGACGTAGCTCAGCTTACTAGCAGGTACCAAAAGTGTGACAAACACAGCTGGTTACAACACCACCACCTGATTGGTCGAAATGCACAGAAATACCAGTGTTCTGTGCATGGATTATCTGAAGGAAAAAAGGTATATTCTATAGATTGTTCATTAATAGCAGCACTGCACATCACGCTGTAGTTATGCATTCCAAATAACTTGAACGTTTCCAACCTCCTACTTAAACAAATGCTATTGAATAGCTGAACGGGATGGATTTGTAATGCGAATTTACACAGGCTAATGCTAATTCCGCTAGAGTTTGATGCCGACATAAGACGGCAATTAACATAGATTTGCTAGAAAATTAGCAGAGAAAACTAGCAGAGAGTAGATCGTGATGTGTACACCATTTGAACAGTACAGAAGCATCTCTTTACGTCACTGTCGCTCTCTGGCGGCACCTTTACCGAGCCGACCCTTCTGTGGCGGAAAACCGAAGCGAGCTGGAACCTCCCTGTAACAAGTCTCTTTGCGGTATAGTACGGCTCGGGTATGGGTCTGTTCCTGCATGCCAGTGGGTAAGCGGCATTAGACTATAAAGCAATATACTGTAGTGCGAATGTTACGCAGAGAGATATGGCTGGATCCTCACCCTCTTGCTGAGACAGATGACCGGCCACATACTGAGGCCCAGCGAGCAACAGCAGCATAAACAACCGCAGATCAGCCAGCGAACATTGACTGGTAGAGTCTTCCTCAGGCAGCTGTTCACCCGGCTGATGCTAGCTTTAAACTCCTCTGGCGCCACCTGGGGACAAGAAATTCAGTGAGCTTTCCATCAGCATGAACATGAAATACAAACTAAAACCTGAGATTAAGAACACTCACTTTTCCAGTCAGTGATGATGGAAATTCTGACTCAAACTTGTTGCTGAGCCCAAACCTGTGGATGAGATACAGATCAGTGATTCTTCAGAAGAAATTTAAGAAAGCAGTGGAGCTCCACTGGTTACACGTTACTGTTCTCATTTATCGTCGTGTAGTTTTGGGGGTGGTGTGTGGCTCAGTTGGTTAGCATGTTGTGTCTGTGATCAGAAGATTGCTGGTTCAAATCCTAAAACAAGGCTTTTAATGACCAAACGCTCCTAGGACTCACCGAACCTCCTTTCTTAAATGTATGTCGCATTGGATAATGTGCCTGCTGAATAAATGTAACGCATACAGCAGCCGGGGATCCAACCAGGAATAAGTACAGCTAAACTTCCAGTGGAGGACCAGGAACAGCAAACGCTACAAACAAAGCAAGAACCAAATAAGAGAGCAATTCAAAGACAAAGGCAGAAGGGACCATTTATGATGTACAAGAGACCAACTCAGGAAACAGCTGAATCATTGAATATCTGTTGTAGATATGATGACCAGCTGTATGAGCAGGGTCGGAGGTACCAGCAAATCGAATATTTCATACTGTCCAGACATTATACCGAGGTATACGGTATTTTAAA
Organism: Mormyrops attenuatus; assembly: GCA_026777985.1. NCBI lineage: Eukaryota > Metazoa > Chordata > Actinopteri > Osteoglossiformes > Mormyridae > Mormyrops > Mormyrops attenuatus. The sequence continues at coordinate 9,548,832 of JAODKC010000053.1, read as the reverse complement.
AAGCGGCACTATTCTGCCATTTTTCAATGTTGGCAATAAAATTCACTGGAGGGGATACCAACTAATATTGTCATAAATATTTCAAAATACCGTGGTAGCCCGTATTATCTTAATAGTGGCTCAGCTGAGACTAATAACCTTCAGACTATTCTCTTTTATTTATTATTCACTTCACTGCTTGCATTTGTGTTTGTTGCAATACCTCTGCCCTCTGCTGGTGCAGGGGAATATCACTGCTGTATGTATGCACCATCCACAACCATCTGCAACAAACTGCAGTATGAACACAAGCAGCCCAGACCAAAAGCGCACGTGGAAAAGTTTAGTATGACTGCCCTTTAGACGATTACGCTTGATTAAGCTATAGACCGAACAAACATCCTGCACTGGGACAGCATTGTCATTTTACGCCTCTGGGGATGTAATCCCACCCCCACTGTGCCGGTGTGGGGTTTTTAAGTTTCTCAGCTTCTCAGTCTGAAAACATGCCGTTAGGCAAACTGGCACAGTGTGCACATGTATTCCTCATGCTAGACTGGCAACCTGCCCAGGGAATTCCGTCCTTAGGAAGATGGATATATTATGTATCACAGATAGTTTATTTTACAACAACGAATTTCATGTAACAACAAAGACCAGTTTCTTCGAATAAGGAACTGTATTGGCCCAATGCTGCCCCCCAGCCCTAAATGACGACACTGCAGTGCAGGATGTTGAGGAAGTGCTGACCAGTCTCCTCAACTTTTAACAAATATCGTTTTCAAGTTGAAAGAGAAACGGCGGAGTCCAACACACAGCGCGTCGTTTTCAGAACAGACGCGCATGCGCACAGCCAGGCAGCGAGTCGGTTGCCTTGCGGCATTCTAAACACCACATTACGTGAATGTATCATCGCGTTACAGACACCTAATAGCCCATCATATCTAGGCCCTTGGCACTGTTCGCCAGGTAACCATGTTAGTATCAGACTCTGTGAATGAGACATTGAGAGAACACAACAAACCTCCCCCAGACAAGGAAAATGCAAACTGGCCGCTGTTTCACCCAATTATCTTCCAAACAGCAGTAGCCATTTTCTCCAGCGCCGTGAAACACGAAGCCGCAGACAGACAGGCGACCGCGCTGCGCTTACTGCCCCGCACCCGCGCCGATCCTTACACAGTGACGTGGCCGGATCCGCGCACCACCACCGGGTCCGGCGAGTACTTCAGCAGCTGCTCCTCGGCGGCCCTGTCTTCGTCCTCCTCTTCCTCGTAGATCTCGTCAAAGTCTTCCATCCTCCCCGACTTGTGAATTTCAATGCGAAAAGAACCGTGAATAAAATCCTATTCTGTCTTAGCGGAGACTGCAGCCTAGACAAAGCGAAAGCGGTGGCAGAAACCTGGGCCCCGAGAGTTTCCCCGCAGCTCCTTGTCGAAACAACAACATCCGGACCACGGCGAGCAAAACTCAAGCAGCACAACGCGAACTCCGGCTGTAATCTCGCGAGAAGTCACGACGTGAGCCCCCCCATGACGTATGCATGTAGAGTTTTTTTTTTTTTTTTTTTTTAATAACCATATGGAAATATAGCGACAAAACAAGACAAGGAGAAGTATCACGAAGCATTTCCAGAATTTTTTCTGACGAATTTACTGTATATACACATTCCATACAGCTGTCGATTCAACAAAAAGAAGCTTTGTGTTTTTCGTGCTGTGATTGACTTTCAAGAAACGGTAGAAAATCAGACCCTACGCTATTTAAATACGGTTGTTAAGACAAGCTTTTTTCAACTCCGCCTCTTATCTAAGGTTAAACCTTTCTTAAATCCCGTTGAGCTTGAGAATGCTTTATGCTTTTATCAGCTCCAGACTTGATTATTGCAATGCCCTTTATTTTGGCACTTCTCAATGACTTATAAATCGTCTTCCACTTGGCTGCACGTTTCTTAACTAATACTCCTAAGCGTGCACACATTACGCCAATATTGTTGTTCACTGGCTCCCTGTACGTTCTAGACTTGATTTTAAGCTCTTGATATTTGTTTTTAAACCTCTAAATGCCATTGCTCCACCGTATCTAGCTGAATTATTAACTGTTAGGTGACACAGCAGAACCCTACGATCAGCTGCCCAACCTCTATTGGAAGTTCCAAGAGCTAAATACAAACAATGGGGAGATAGAGCGTTCTTTGTAGCTGCACCCAGTCTCTGGAACAAACAACCCCCAGGGATTCGTACCATTTCTGACCACAACCATTTTGTTTCGGAAAGCTTTTAATATTTAGTTGGGCTGACATTTTATGGTTTCATGTACCCAATGCAGTCTTTCGACATCCTATTGTGTTTTATGTATTGTGTTTCTCATATTTGTTGTAGTGTATTTGTGATACCGTATTCTGTTTTTATTTCACCCAGCTCTTATATTTTTAGTTTTAATTGTGAAACGCCTTGGTCACTTTTAGTGTTGTAAAGTTAGTGTTTTTACAAAATGCAATGCATATTCATTCATTCAGAAGCTGTTGCCTACATTTTTCGATTACATGTGTGCAATTTGTTTCAGCTGAGCCTCAGAATAGACGGTGGTAGGATACTCGTGATATGAATTCCTGGTAACACTTTAATAACGATCAGTGATAAGGTATTACAAATTGACACATACATTATATGAAGCTTAAGTGATTATTAGTTCAAGTATATTCAAACATTAATAAATATGAATAAATGTTTTCCAGATGATAACTGATAATCTGTTAATTAAACCTGGTTTTAATGCTTATGTTTGTTAAAGACTTATTACTAAAAACATTTATAATCTTTTTCCCTTTTTTCCAGGTTTAAGTTTAATAGAAGGATGACAGGAAAGAGCGGGACTTCAAAGTATGTGTTATTCCTGTAATGTTGGTTTAATAGTATACTGTCTAGGTGGACTAAGTGACAGAGACTTCAGAAACAGGTTCAGACTCTTTTGCAGAACATTAGGGAAATTAATGAGGCCATTCAACATGTAGGACAAAACACTACTGCTATTCCTTGTAGCAGATGGACAAGTAATATCACTTTGAAATGCAAAGATGTTTCATCAGAAAAGTCTGCAGTTAGCCCTAACTTGTCTGAAGTTGATATAGAGGAAAGTAGAAGAAAGATCTGAATCTGAAGGTAGAAGGTCTGAAGATGAAGATTTAGATGAATCAGATCAAGACCATTGTTGCAAGCTTGGTAATGCATTGGCTCAGTGGGCAGTGGGCCACAAATTTCTCATTCAGCTCTTCGTGATTTACTCCACTTACTGAAAAAAGATCACGCAGATCTCCCTAATGATCCACGTACATTACTGAGGACTGCACCTAAGATCCTGCTTAAAGACATTGCAGGTGGCCCCTATTATCATTTTGCACTATTGACAGGTTTGAAAAAGTAGCTAGAACAATGCCAGGGCATAGAGAAAATCAGTGACTGTATAAAAGTGCAGATAAATGTGGATGGTCTGCCATTGTTTAAGGCATCATCTGTCCAGTTTTGGCCAATTTTAGGGCTTGTTATGGGTCTTAAAACAAAGAAACCCTTCATCATTAGTTTGTTTTGTGGAAATAACAAACCTCCATCTGCTACAGAATACTTCAAAGATTTTGTTGATGAAGTAATCTTTCTGAAAAGTAATAGCATTTCTTTTGGTGGTCACCATTACCAAGTAGACATAGCAGCATGTGCGTGTGACACTCCAGCAAGAGCCTTTGTCAAAAACATTGAGTCACAATGGATACATGGTGTCTGTCTAACCGACGACAGGAGAATTACTTTTCCTGAAGTAGATGCTCCACTACGCACAGATGCATCTTTTGCTGCAATGGACAATGAAGAGCA